>PVJA010007425.1:0-68569 GCA_004027025.1 Myocastor coypus | reverse complement strand
CGCTAAAATTATGTTTGGAATACATGTCACTCTTGTCTTTTTGATATGTACTGCTCCTGGTGTAAACTCAGTTACTGTCATTCTCTCAAGAGTAGTACTTGAAAATAAGAGACTGGGCCAAAAACCATATTCTTGACAGGCTACAATTTTGTATTTCCTTGAATTTCCAAATATCTGTGTCAAAATTGTGTAACTGCTTTTATATCACATTGTATGGAAAGTTATTAGAATATCAATGATGGTCAGAAAATATCATTTACAAGCTAAGTCAAAGATACTTGATACTCAGAAAGCCAGTGATGATAAGCCCAGTACCTATGTTATAGAGTAATAGTATCACAAAGCTTTTCTGCTGGAGAGTTGAGAATGTAAGTTAACAGACCAACAATTGGAGAAAAAGAAGGGCTATAAGGATAGCCAATATTTTGGACCTATCCCTTCAAGGTCAATAAAGACCCAGGATATAAGAGAACCTGGGCTATAATATCCTATAACTCAGAGATGTCCCAAATTTCCTGGTCAAGGAGATTATGGGACCTCAGAGGAAAGGGATGAATGAACTGCAGTGTGTCTAAGGAGAGTCACCCAGAGAAAAACATTCTCTCAGGTTTTCACAGAAAGCAAAATGGCCAAGCAATGGCCGCGACTCGTCCCAAAGGCTAACACTAACAGCATTTCTACAAAGTACTCTCTATGGTCTCAAATTTAATCCTGAGGGGATTTGACCCTGGAAGATACAAAAAAATGAATGTTTAGTTATACAGGTCTTGCTTAGACTTGCCCTTGACCACCCAGCAAGAAAAACAAATATCCTTAATTACAATGCATGGAACGCAGAGATAGATTGGTGAGATGAGCTTTAGGAGGCTTAGATTCAATAGCCTCCAACATCACAAGCTTCACTGGTGGCACACTGCAATTGCAAAACCTTTGACTGCGTATGTATCTGCTTCCTCTTAGTCAAAAGAGAAATATATTCTTTCCTTTTTTTTTTCTTTCTTTCTTTTTTCTATGCAACATCAATAGGGAGGTGGGTCATGCCCACACACTGCACTCTATAGAATGATTGTGAGGACAATATGGAATATGTCAACTTTCAAGGAAAAGAAGGGGGAAAAGAAAAAAAAAAGTAATGTGGATTTAGAAATGTTAATGTTTAATTGTTTGATCAATCTTATATACCTATATGTATTAATCTAAACTGATCTGATGATGAAAATATGTAATATAACCATTGTTAAATTTAAACAATAAAAAAATTGAAAAAAAAAAAAAGAACAACATGGCTTTCCCTTGTGCCGCATGTAAGGTGCAGAATTACAGATTTCCTTAAGTGTCTTTGAGGACTGTGACAATAGATAATAGTTGTGTAATAAGATGTGGTGAGAAATGTTCTGTAAGGTATGATATGAAAGTAAAAAATCTAAATTCATCTTTTGCTAGAATGTCTTCCTTGAGACATCTTCCTACAGAAGTTAAGTTTTCACCTGGATCATACCTGGTTCTGGAGCAAATTCATAGCATATATTTGGAAACAATTACTTCAGATCTGTAGTTCAGTTTCAATGACTTTAACCACAGCTTTAGAATTTGTTGTTGTTCATTTTTATTTATTTTTTGATGTCAATTTAAATATTTTTTATTGAAGACATTGTGTTCTCAGTTATAGTACAATGCTTAAAGTGCAACGCTACAATTCTCTGTGTATATATGTTCCATTATTCAAGTATTACCATAGCTAAACTCTAATAACTGGCACAGAATCTGCTGCAAATTTAAGCCCTTCAGTTTTGTCGGTTGTGGAAGAATGCTAAATCTCTGCTTAAGTTTGGCTTGATCAGTCTCTTCGTTGGTGGGCCATGAGGAAGCGCCAACAGCGGGAGGAGCTCCTGCACCGGGGAAGCCCTCAGGTGTTCCTCCAGGCCTGCCACCTGCACTCTGGTACAGCCTGGTGATGACGGGATTACAGACTTTCTCCAGCTCCTTCTGCTGATGTCCAAATTCTTCTTTCTCTGCAGTCTGATTCTTATCCAGCCAGTTGATGACTTCATTACACTTGTCAAGCACCTTCTGTTTATCGTCATCATTAATCTTGCCTTGAAATTTCTCATCTTCAACAGCTGCTTTCCTATTGAAAGCATAGATTCTAATGAATTCTTGGAAGACACGTTGTCCCTTTGCTTCTCATCTTCAGCTTTATACTTCTCTGCTTCCTGAAGGCTCTATGTCCTCTTTGCTCAAATAACCCTCGTCATTAGTTATGGTGATCTTGTTCCCTTTTCTCATAGTCTTATGAACACTGAGGATGCCATTGGCATCGATATAAAGTTACTACTCTGAGCAGCACCACAGGGTACAGGAGGTATGCCTGTGAGTTCAAACTTGCCAAGCAGGTTGCTTGTTATCCTTGGTCATGGCATGCTCAACCTTCACACACCTGAATGAGCACACCAGGCTGGTTGTCCTAGTAGCTAGTGAAGGTCTGCTTGGTAGGAATGATGGTATTGCATCTGACAAGGACTGCTCTGCTGCCGTCAGAAGTTTCAATGCCAAGAGAAAGAGGAGTGACCTCCAGTAGCCGCATCTTGGACCTTTTGCGACTTGTCTACAGATGCAATTGCTGCCTGAACAACTGCATCGTAAGCAACAACCTCATCAAGTTTGACTCTCATATTCAATTATTTGCCATTGAAGAAGTCCTGCAGATGCTACTGGATCTTGCGGATATGGGTAGAACCACCCACCAAGACAATGTCATGGATCTAAGACTTGTCCAGTTTAGCATCTCACAGAACCTTCTCCACAGGGTCCAGAGTGCCATGGAACAGGTCAGCATTCAACTCTTCAAACTGAGCACAGATAGTGGAGATGAAGAAGTAGATTCCTTCATACAGGGAATCAATCTCAGCATTGACTTAGGTGCTGGAAGGGTTCCCTTAGCTAGCTCACATGCGGTATAAAGATGACATACAGCTCTTATTCTCACTGATGTACCTTCCTGTGCTTGTACTTGAATTCAGCAATAAAATGATTGACCATTTGCTTGTCAGAATCTTCTCCACCTGAGTGTCTCCAGCTGTTGATTTCACCTCAAAGATTACATCTTTAATAGTGAGGACTGACACATGCATAGTGCTACCTCTTAAATAAAAAATCAGCAAATTTCTTTCAGCTCCAACCTTTTTGTATAAGCCACCAGCAATAGCAATAGCTGTTGGTTCACTGAGAATTCTAAACATAGTAAGACTAGAAATAGTTCCAGTACCTTTGTCTGCCTGACACTGGGAGTCATTAAAGTAAGCTGGCCCAGTGACCACAGCATTGGTAAAATTCTTCCCTAGATAAGCTCCTGCAATCACCTTCATCTTTGCCAGCACCACAGATGACACCTCGTCTGAGTCGAAGCTGTTTGTCTCTCCTTTGTGTTACTGGAGCCATGGGCCTGGCTGCACCATTGACCACCATGAAGAGTCCATGCTTCCTATCAGACTGGACAACAGCATCATCAGATCTGTGTACAATCGGATGCTTAGCATCAAAGCTGTGTTGGTGGGATTCATAGCCACTTCATTCTTTGCAACTTCTCAAATTAGCTGTTCAGAGCCAGTGAAAGTGACGTAACCTGGAGTGGTTTGATTTCCCTGATCATTGGCAGTTATCTCCAGTTTCCCTGCTGGAAGACATCTACACAAAGACTAGGTGGTGCCAAGATCAGTGCCAATGGCAGGTCCCTTCAACATGGTTGCTTGCATACAGACCCAGCTGTGCTGCTGGCAAAGATGACACACAGGAAGCCCCTCACCTACGAGCTCATTTAATGAACAGATTTTCTTGTTAGTTTTAGAACACACAGTCAATTCTAATGGACTATAGTCTGTCATCACGGAGACATATGAATGCACTCTAATTAGGGAGGCAAAGAAAACAATACTTCCTACAACTTTCTTTTTAGATATCTGTGTAGCCATTAAGTTTTATTCTGCTTTCTGTCAATAAATTTTAGCTTTTTCAGTAAGATCTCAAGCTGACAGCTGCGAAGATTTACTTCTTTCTTTGCAGGAACATGATATCTTTGTCATTGTTATTTTCTCATTCTACCAGTAGTGAACAGTACCAAACCCTGTTTTGCAGTTCTTAATGTTGTATTTGAGAACCCAGACTCATTTTCTTATTAATGAGGCTCTCAGAGAATTAAAAAAAATAATTTTATGTGAATTTAGTATCAATCAGAGATGCTCCTTTCTTCAGTTGACATAAATGAATGTGAAATTTAGCCTATAAGACGCTTCATCTTTGGCAATATAAAGTTTTTCTTTCTTATTTTCCCCCCTCTTTGGTCACTTCTATGGAAAGATATTCTGTAACCTGTGTATAGGAACAGAAACAATTTTATTGGTTATGTAAATCTCTGTCAGCTTTTGTGAGTCACTTAGAGGAAGCAATAAGAGATCAAATCACTTAGGTGCGAAATGAAGTAATGGCAACTAAAGTGAGAGATTCTCATGGCTTTATGTTTGCTTCATTTGCTGTGATTCATAACCTTTACTCATTTGTCAAGTGAATATCAGATCAGAGAAAGGGGTATCTGAGTACTGAGGTGGTAAAAATTGCATGATCTCTATAATTTTCCTGGAGATAAATGCAAATTGCTGCTCCTTATCTAAATGATGTTTTATCGCTCTAGTGCAGAGTCTGCTATAGTTAGCCACAATGCATTTTAATTTTGGAGAAGCATTACCTAGGAAAATGGCAGATTGCACAAGAGAGAAAATAGATAACAATGACAAAATTCTCCATTGTGGTTTTTATAGTCCCAAGAACTGCACTCAGGCAAAAAGCTTATCATATCAACATTGTGATAAAAATAAGGTAGGAACCCACAGAAGCAGGGAAGCTGAACATGTAGCTTAGCATCCCAGGGAAACCAGAGGCCGGGAGAAGAATCCTGCTCAACTGCACACAGCTGCTATGACCTAAACTTTTTCTTTAACTTACTAATCTCTTAATGTTATGATTTATTCAAAGTAAACAAGAATAGTATTTGTCTCAAAGTTGTGAGAAAACTTGTAGTAACTGCTATGATATGTAGCACATCCTTAAACAATATGCAGTATCATTGCTCAAGCAAAAGACTTTGTAAATTTGATTTGGCCTGCTTCCTTTTTCGCACAGGATCCATAAGTCATCAGTGGTACAATGTATTGATATGAATTTAGAAGATCCATTTGTCTTCCAGATAGATTATTTCTTTATTTGAATTTGTTTGATTTCTGAATGCCTTTCTGCAGTATATGCTACATGCCTACCACAAAACTGTAAGTGATCAAGAAGAAAGAAACCATCTTAACCTAGGATGACAAAATTCTTAAATGTGTCTAAATTTAAAAATATTGCCATACTTGGAGTGATAATTCTATTTATCTATTTTACAATCATTGTGCAGACAGTAACATAAAGTAATTGCTCTACTATTTCATTCAAGTTGAAATTTTTAGAGTCCAAATAATGAATCTCGGAGCATATAATCACATCACTGGAAGACAAAAATCAGAAGGTTAAATGTAAAAGGGAAGCACTGAACATGTGCAAAAATTATTTGCGGAAATATTCCACTGGAGAGAAGATTTTTAATTTTATATTAAATTTTGGTATGACTTCAAGCTTAGCCAAAGTGAAGTGTCATTTTAAATAAAAGAATGACAGCATTGACTATGGATGACTTGAAATATTATAAGTCAAGTGCTGCTAATAACTGACGCTATTAGAAAGAATTGGGCAATTGGAATGGCTTTATGAGCCTGCAGTTACAGTCCAAAACGTCGTTTACTGGTGTTAGTAATGCTTGATTTTTATCACAGATATCAAACTTAAATGCTATCACTGGTCAGTATTCTAAATTGATTAAGTGTTGCAGAGAAAAAGCCTATGAGAATAGAGTTGAAGGCGAAATCATTTTACTCCCTCAAGGTAGTCCAATTTAAATTCTATAACATGATATGTTACACAGTCAAACGCTTTCCATGAATGAACTTGACACAAGTTAAAAGGTGGGAATATTAAGAAGAAAATTTCAAATATGTTATCAAAGTAGGAAAGAACTTATACCTGTAGGCTTTAAAATAGGATCTTAATAAATTCCTTATCTGTTCTCACTTCTCAGGGCTTCCACTGAAATCTAAACTACAAAGATTTCATGTATTACATAAGGAAAACATACAATTTCAATTTTTCCCACCTATAACTATAACAAAGGGAATGAACTTTATTATGAATAGCTAAGAGAAGACTTTCTGAAGAAGTTGCACGACACGGTATATGTAGAAAAGTTATCTTTGTCATGTAAAAAAATTATTAATAAGAACAAAGGAGAAATGTGAGACAATTAGAAATGTTTGAGGTTACTAAGCTACAGTCTTATTAGTAAGCTAAGCGAAATCAAACTATTCATTTATATATTTGAAACTATCCATTAATTAAGCATTGTGATACATGCAAAACAACTATAATTTCTTATAAAACTATGTAGTTTGATATCTTGCTATGAGGTCTCATTGTACAGCCAAGTGTGGACGCTAAGACTCATCCTATCGGTAAAACAACAATAATTACTATCAAGGGCTGACCAGATAGTTTAGCAGAACAAAGCACCTGCAAGCAGGTGCAGGGGCCAGGGGTTCCATCTTCAGGCCTGCCCTGCCTGCCCCACCTGCAGGGCATGCTGACATGACAACAGAGACTGGGCATGGTGTTGCCCAGTCACACCTGTAATCCCAGCTCTTGGGAGGCTGTAAACAGGTGGATCACTAGGAGTCCAGTGTAGTGGTGAGACCATGAACACCCTGTAGACCCTGAAAATAAATAAATAAATAAATAAATAAATAAATAAATAAATAAATGTCATTTCTGAAGCACCTGCTATATGTCTAGAAATTTAGGTATGTCGTTTAAAAATGTTTACAGTTTTTACTTCTACCAATTCTTTCGCCTCATATCTGTAATCTGACCAAATACATTGAACATAGCAATGTGCAAAACAGCAATCACTGTTTAATAACTTCCACTCTTTTTAAAAAATGCGTACTGTTTCTACTGTCTTATTGAAAGGAAGAGTTTAATTGCTTGATGGGTCTTGCATGCCTGTATCTGGTAAACTAAGCAACAAATTTGATTTCATAAATGTGTAGTAGAACAACCAATGTTAATTTACTTTTCCTGTTTTGAAATAGTGTACAATTTCTATTTTATGTAGCTTTGGTTTTGCTTTTGTCCGTGTTAATTTTTTATGTTTTTGTTTCTCTTTAAAATAAAAATAAAATATTTGCGATACAATTATTTATAGGTCCAAAGATTTGAAACAATTTGATTGTGGTTTGAAAGTTAGTAAAACTGTGGTTACAGTTCAACAGCATGACACTTGCCTGGCATGCATAAGGTACGGAGTTCAGTTTCCAGTTCTGAAAAAAAAAAAAAAAAAAAGCAAACAATAAAAATTTAAAAACCCTTTAGGCCCACATCCAGGGAGGACTTCTCCGCCAAGATGTGCTCCCCCTAGACCTGCCAGCCACCGGAAATCTGCTCCCACCCACCCATGCTGACCGACTGGGCTTGAGCCCTGCTGCACCAGGAAGAAGCTGAGCACATCATGCAGACCCAGAAAAGGCACATCTGGACGGGATCAAGATTGGTGCATCTGGATACAAATTTCAATAAGTACTAATGGCATAACTTTACCAAAGTGCAGAGGCCATACCAAATGACAAAGAAAAGGAGAAAGATGCAATCTCAGGCTTTGAGCCCACCCAGAATAAGTACATGAGGCACTACCATGGACGAAAACAGGAATCATGTAGCCGAAATGTCTGAATTGGTAGCATGTGAGGTAGACAGACAAGTGCAGAAACTTATACAGGAACTCAGATCAGAGATGACATCTCAAGTGAAAAAGAAATGTATGAAATGGGAAAACAACTGCAGAAAAGTATGGAGAAAATCAGACAAGAAATAACCACTGAAGTAAAAAAAAAAAGACATCTCTAAATTAATAGCATCTAAAGTCTAAAGTAGGGGAACAACTGCCGAAAGGTAGAGAGGAGATCAGCGCAGAGACAATCTCTGAAGTAGAGAAAGAAAGGATAATTATAAAGAAAGAATTAAATATTATTAAAGAAGACATTGAAAAAATTTAGAAGAAAATGGAAAAACAATGGATCCTCTGATTGAGCAATATAGGAAAGAAATAGATCGCATGAAACAATTTCAAAGAGATATACAAAAAATAAAATCTCAATTACAAGGTGGCAACACCATATGAATGAAAGTGAACATAAAATTTCAGATCTTGAAGACACAATTGCAGCTAGTGAAAAGATAAGAAAGGATCTCTTAAAATTAACTAGGATGCAAGAAAAAAATAATTCAACGTGTGCCAGATGGTGCAAAAATGAACTAACTAAGATTAACATGAATCGATGAGAAAGGAGTTGATACAAAGTGTATAAAAAGATTATAGGCAGAAGTAATAGCAGAAAATTTCCCAATTGTGAGAAAACAATCGGATAATCAGGTAACTGAAACATACAGAACTCCAAATGACATCAAGCCAACTAGAAACACAATCAGATACATGATAGTCAAGACCCCAGAAACCCAGCAGAAAAGTAATATACTAAAAGCTGCTAGAGAAAAGAAATAGGTCACATTTAAGGGAAAACCCATCAGAATAAATGGCAGATTTCTCTTCAGAAGCCATGAAGTCAATAAGAGCATGGAGCAGAGTGCTTTAAGTCCTCCATGAAAACAAATTTCAGCCCAGACTGCTATACCCCGCAAAATTTTCTTCCAAGTATGAAAGAGAAGTGAAATACTGCCATGACAAGGAGCAACTAAAGAATTCCCTGATGTCAAAGCAAACCTTACGAAGAGTAGTAAAAAATATTTTAGAGAGGGACCAAAATGACCCGAACTCCACAAATGAAAACAGAATGAACCCACTAGATAGGGGAACCAATTAAACACAGGAGAAAAATAGGTAAACAGTAGTAAGTAAAAGACATGCCAATCAATTTCAATTATAACCATCAACGTAAATTGACTCAATTTTCCAAGTAAAAGAAATAGACTGGCAGAGTGCATAAGGAGGACAATGATACAAGTTATATCAAATGCTGGAAATGTACTACTAATGTGTTTTGAAACTGTCCCATTGTTATTTCTTACTAAATGCAATAAAAATTTTAAAAACATTTAAGACTTTGAAAGTTAATAGAGAACAATTAATATTTAAATATAGTTATGTCTGGCCCCAAACCTGTATTTCTTGGATGTACAGGCTATGTGGAGTTGATTTAGGAGTTGTTATATTGTAGGAGGAGAAAGCAGTAATGGTTTTCTAACCTATCATGAGCAACTGAGTTCACACTTGTTTGTGTGGCCTTCCCAGTCAAACCCAGGTCCTACTGTATGCTAGAGAACGCACTTCTACTGACCTGTATCACAACCCACAGTGGCTATTTTTATGAAAAATGATGGCTGAACATGTGGCGAGCACGACAAATGTATTTAATTAAATGTTTTTGTTATTTGACCAACTATTTTTGTGCATAAATTTGATAAAAAGCAGACAATCATGTAGAAATGTCACTGAGCAAAAGTATGGACTACTGGTAATAGAACTGGAAAAATAGAAAGGCCTATTCTTTTAGAGTCTTCTTGTCCTCCTTGAATAACTATTTATTAGTACATGTTGGTGGTATATGTAGTTTACAGTCATCTTGGGAAGTGAGCATATGTTCATGAGGTAGCTTCATTCTCCTTTTAGATAAAGACTCTCTGACAGAGTTAGAAGGGATCTTCCTCAGTTTTGTGCTTTATTTTTTGGGGGGATGGAGGAGAGAAATTCTGCATTTTTTGTTAACCACAGGGAAAAGGAAGCTTGGCTTCAGTGACACCCTTTGGAGGAAGAACGACAGGACTGATCAGAGGGTAGAGACCTTGATCCTGAGACCTGTTCAGTACTGTTCAGTTCAACTTCCTCAGGACACCAAAGTTCATACTCTGGGGCCTTGTGCCCTAAGCCGCAATGATGAAAGAGTTGGGAGGAATACAGAAGCCAAGAGGCTGTGTCTCTGTCTCAGCTTCCACTGGAGCAGCTCTTCTTATTTTTTATGCATGAAACATAAATATTACCTGAATAAACCATTCAGTTCCTAAAATACATTTACCTCCTTAATACCAGAGGGTAATATCAATCATTTCTCTTTTCTTGAACAGATTCCCCATTTATCAATCATTTTTTTACTTTAACAGATTCAGTTGCTAACTTTAAAAACCAACCTTAAAATTACTTTGCTATAAAAAATATTTTTCACCTTCTCCTGAAGCCTCTTAGTTTAAAGCTCTTTTGTGATCAAAGACGACCCCCATGTTCACTTTAGGCTGGCTATTGAGTCATTTAGTAGCACTGTTTCTCAGACTGATAATTCAAAACTCAATATCATAGTCCACTATCAAGTATCTATTCCCCTGTATTTCATAGTAGACCATATCTTTGAAATTTGTTGACATGCACATAAAGAAAAATATGTTCTGTCATATTACAGGTCTACCTCAGTCAATGTAATTTATTTATTGTAGGTCTATGGCCATCAAAATAATTTGTGTATGTTTTCATCCAATAGTAGGGATGGAATCCAGGACATCATACGTACTAAGCAAGTACTCTACTTGTCTTAAGCCTTTAACATTTCATGAATAAGAGGTGAGGTGTGGGAGGGAGTGTGATATGGTGTGGATCTGATCCTGTCTTTGCTTTCCTAGGGTAATGCGGGACTCTTCCCCTAGGGGACAGTGTGATTTCCATTCTTTATTCATGTATTCTCAGCAGTGCTTTTCCCTACAAATATCTTTACTAACTACTGAAAATATTCCAATACACTGAGGGCTTTGGAAGCTTCCTGAAATCAATAATCTTACCTGCCTCGTGTTTGCCTTGCCTTTCTTCATGATTACTGTTCAAGATCTTGAAAATATTCATACAATATTTACAAGGCATCATGCATTGAGTGCACAGTGGTAAGATAAAAAAAATAGAATCACTTACTATCTCACCCACTATAGCAGTAATTCCTGCCTGTACAGTATTTGAACGATGCTTTCGGTTTGAAGACACATTCAGAAAGGTTTAGTTATCTATTCTTACTGCTATGGTTTACACCAAAGAACATAGTAAGTTCTCAACATTTGTGTTAAATACGTAACCACATTAAATTCAACTTTTGTATTATATGCAACTTGAGGAGAGAATAGCCATGCATAATGGGAAGCCTCTTCTAATTTTCCCTTGATACTATCTCACATATACTTATTAGATAGTAAATTAACTGGTTTTCACCCCAAGCTGCTGTATATATTTATGATTTACAGCATTAAGCTCTCTTCAGAGTGGAGACAGAAAGGAGTACTTACAATTTGGGTCACATGAGGAATGTTTTTATGAGGACAATAATTCTGTGCATGGGCTTTATACAAATTTATTGCATCCTCCATATGGAAGAGTTTAATGTAAGAGTTTTAAAGGATACCCAGAAGTGAAGCCCTTATTCATTTTGAGAATAGAGGACAGAACAGACAAATAAAGAGTTAATGATTGTTTTTATGTCTATGGTAGATTAACCACAACCTCTTCTAACAATTCAATGCAGGTAATTTATGAATAGGAATCAATATTTCAGCACAGACCTCTATGGCAGTGCTACTATTCGTGCACTGTAGTTTCTAGCTACTTTGGTGTGGAAGTAAAATAATGATTGGTTAATATTTGAAGCCAAATAGATTTCATTTTGAATCATTTTAAATGATAGAATTTCTTAGGCAATTTAAGTTTTAGAAACATTCAATTTTCTGGAATTGAATTTCTCTATACAGTGTCCCTATAGAGCTCAGGCATAAAGTAATGAAAAGTATAGACCTATTACACTTGTGTACCTTACCAAGCTGTTTCTTTTTTTCTTTGAAATAGCTATTTTAGCATGATTTAGAAATGGGGCTATTCAAATAGATCAGCGGATTAAAGTGCCTGCAAGCAGGTGCAGGGGTTGGGAGTTCGATCCCGAGGCCAGCTGTGCCCGCCTCGCCCCTGGGGCACACTGAGACACTGAGTGAGATTGAGCATGCCTGTAATCCAAGCACTGGCGAGACTGTAAACAGTAGAATCAATAGGAGTCTGATCTAGTAGTGAGACCCTGAACACCCTGTAGACCCTTCCCTAAAATAGAGAAAACAAACAAACATGATCTTTACATGCTACTCTTTCTCTTTCTTTCTTTCTTTCTTTCTTTCTTTCTTTCTTTCTGTATTTTAGGGAAGAATTTACAAGTCTATAGAGCATTCAGACTCTCACTACTAGATTGGACTTTTAGTGATTTGCCTGTTTACAGTCTCCCAAGAGCTGGGATAACAGCTACATGCCACCATGCCTAGTCTCAATTGCCACCTCAGCTCACCCCTGGGACATGCAGACTCATGAAAACCCTGGCCCTTGAGACTGTTTGCAAGTGCTTTAATCCACTGAGCTATTTGGCCAGTCCTTAAAGATCATGTTTAACATAATATGATCTATAGTGCTTTCTCCCCAGTTGCAACATAAATGTTCCCAATATTGTTTTGAACAAGTCCCCTACTATTTTTTAAAGCAGATGGATAAGGACAGTTGAACACTAGTTCCGTTCTTTTTCTTCCGTGCCTTATGTCTCCTTGGAGCAAACAGGACACCAAAGAAGTCGCCTGATGTGAAATTTGTAATGCACATCATGACATTATTATCGAACACCACATAAACTGAAGCAACTGAACTTACGACTAAGGTGTCTGGGAATGGAAAATCAAATGCTATTATTGAATAGTCGAAGTATACAAAGCTTCCTCTGGACTTGATTTGCTCATCTTTGTTTCTTGCCCTGCAGGGGCAAACAACATAAAATGCCTTTGTATGTGAACCAGTTAATATCAGGAGATGAACTCAATAATTACCCTAAGAAAATAGGAAGATTTACTATAGACACGAGCTAACACATTAGTGACACATTCCAAAATATGTAAAGATATTTCCAATAGTTTTTCTAGAGAGGATTTTTAAAATTTAACATCGGAAGAATTACTTTTCTGTTTTATTCATCTCCAGTCTGTTACCACAGTCTCCATGTAAAATATAATAAAGTAAGAAAAACACAGTCTCGTGTTTCCCTCGGGGGTAGGCAACTTACAAAGCTTTGACTTAAATTTCCGTTTACTGACACTCTGATGTCTGTTATTCTAAATTATAGTTGACAAAGTGATGTAGAATGTGTTGCACTTAGCCACACATTTATCTTGATTTTTAAAGCAATATATGAACATTTTATTGCTATTATAGTGTTGGATAAATAATCCAAAACAAAATAATTAAATTTATTCTGGGATTCATCACAAACTCAAAAGACCTGAGCCCTAAATGGGATTCTTAAATTAAATTGCATCGTTAATATCATTTAATTATGTTTCCTTTAAGAGGATAGGAACTTTACCTGGTTTGTCACAATTTTACACTAAATGATTAATTAGAATAGGCACACAGTAAGTAATCAGTAATTATTTGATGATCAAATGACTAAATAAAGTATAAATGAAATTCCTACTGACTTTCCTTGAACAAATGTATTCTGAAGATAAGAAGAAACTTAAGGATAAATAATTTAACTGGCCCCCATATCAGCCACTCTAACTTTATCTTTGGTTTGTAACAACTCAGAGATTGAACCTAGGGAACTCTTTACAGAAATTAAACTGGCCAATATCCTCACATGGAGAAACTCACATTGGCATACAATGCTGTGTAATAACACAGTTACTCTGGTCATTTGAGCAAGTTGTCTATTAATAAGTTCTCTAAGCCATTATGTAATTCTCTTCCTCTGCATTTATCCTAAAGTACAACTTCTAATTTTATGTCTGGAATTAATATCCTACCCATTTCATTTCTAAAATCTGTTTCCTGTCTCCACTAATACAGGTAATAAATGACAACTATGAGTCATCAACAAATGTGTACTGCTTAGCCTGCCACACTAAATGTGCTGTGAAATCCCTGGGCTCTGAAGTTTATCATGGGCTTCAATAAACATAAACAGAGAAGCCAAGTGTGTGCATAAAATTGGAAGGGCCTAGAGCTAATACCCTGAAGCTCATCAACAGTGCTGGAGAATTATTTTCACATAATAATTCAATTTAAAAAACCTATGTGACTCATTCCACCAATGCATCTGGTAAAAGGATTTCTCCTGCTCATGTTTTCTAGACTTACATAAATTTAGGTAGGCTCAGGCTAGCCAGAATAGCTCAGGATTAAAACCTCTGCTTAGGAAGGCTCAGGGAACAGAGTTCGATCCCTGGGGCACACTGAGATGGCAAATGAGACTGGGCATGGCGGTGTGCTCCTGCAATCCCAGTGCATGGGAGACTGAAAACTGGAGGATCACTGTGAGTCTAATATATGTAGTGAGATCCTGTAGACCCTATACTAAACATATTACTTTTCTTTTTTCGTATTTTTGAGACAGGGTCTCACTATGCAGTTCGGGCTGCCCTTGAGCTCATTTTGGTAGCCCAGGCTGGTCTCGAACTCACACCGATCCTCCTGCCTCCACCTCCAGAGTGCTGGGATTACAGGCTTGCGCCACCACGCCTGGCTCTAAACATACTAAAATAAATAAATTAAATAATTCAATTTAGGTGGATTTAACTACTCAGTAATTTTATCTAATGCTGTGTATGGTGGAGCATGCCTGTAATCCCAGCAATTGGTAGTCTGAGGCAAGTGGATTGGTGTCAGTTTGAGACCAGACTGGGCTACAAAAGTGAGCTCAAGGGCAGCCTCAACTGCATAGCGAGACAACAGATCAATAGCACAACAACACAACAGCAGCAGCAGCAACAACAGTAATAATAGCAATAATAAAAATCTAATATTCTAACCCAACTATAGGGTAAACATTAGGTACTTCATGAGATCTTACAGTGTTTCATCTTTCAAGATTATTCAGAGTTTAGTTCTAGTTGTAGCACCTTCAGAAATGATAAGATAATATTAGAAAGCGTTCCTCAACATTTCTCTATTACAAGAGCTTAAATACTTACTCTGAAAACTGAGACACAGCAAAAAATCATGTTTGAGACCTTGAATAGCTATAAAATTTGCAGGATCCTCTAAGAATTCCCAGAGATAGCAGTTTATTCACTTTCCCAGAAGATTTTTGAGAACAACCTTAGCTGATTTATGAGAATTTACAGAGACTGTTAGACATCACATGTCTTGTAAATCAAAACAAATTATTCTGTGTCTTCTATAAAGAAGGAAATACGCATTCTGTGCATAATGTTAAGGCTGGAAAGTCAATGTGTGTGTGTGTGTGTGTGTGTGTGTGTGTGTGTGTGTGTGCGCGCGCGCGCACACGCGTTGCATATGGTTTCACTAAGACCACTTTTTTATTGGTTTTTGGAAGCCTCTTGCTATTTGCTGGACAAATTCCTTAGGCTCGAGGACACATACATAGTGTGACTATTCAGTGCCTGGTGTTGCCAGAGATTATTGGCATATAAGTCAGAAAATGAGGGGAGGAAGATTTACCCCGTTTGTGGGTGGTACCAACAAATAGGCTTGTAACCTGGATGGAATACAGATAAAGGAAGCTGGCTTGTTTTGAG
This sequence comes from Myocastor coypus, assembly GCA_004027025.1. Classification (NCBI taxonomy): domain Eukaryota; kingdom Metazoa; phylum Chordata; class Mammalia; order Rodentia; family Myocastoridae; genus Myocastor; species Myocastor coypus. The sequence continues at coordinate 52,834 of PVJA010007425.1, read as the reverse complement.
GACCTCCAGATAACCTGAGGACTGTACTTTTTGTTGCATTATCATTGACCACCAGTTTTCCATTTATCCACACTTTGAATGTAGATACATTTCATTAAACTTCTAAGTCTTTGGTCTTGGCCTAGAGCTTTATCCCAGAACCCTTTGGATCCATGACTTCCATCTTGTGGGTCTGAAGAGAGAAGGATCCTGGCCCTCTTCCCTGTTCTGTGTCCAAATAAGCATGGTTGACTCTTCCAACTCTAAGCTTTTCAGCCTACATAATGAATCCCCTTGCATGAGTAAACATAATTGATTACATATATGTATATCTACATATACTTAGTTATAGATTCTATTCTTCTAAGTCAATACACACAGTACATATTTTTGTTTATTTACTTCTGTGGCACTCGGGATTGAGTTCTGGGTATTTGTACTTAGATACCTCTTTCTTCTTTTTAACAGACCCTTATTCAATATCTTTTAAAAAATCTATTGATTTTAATAAGAATGAAATATCAATGAGACATTTTGAAAACAGGTTAGTAGGACAGTTACAATCATTAATGCGTTGCATATTGTTGCCTTCATAGCAGTTGTTCAGAGTACAGGATGCAAACATGATATCTTGTCCAAACACTATTAGTACAAATCATTCTCATTGAACTAAGAGAAAGTAGCCGCATAAATAGTCCAAAATCCCATCATAGTAGTGGGTTATCAGCAGAACTGGCAAAGTCAGACGCTGTTGACTTGAGCCTTTAATGTTTCTATTCTAAATCTCTAAATTGCCCAGGCTTGGCTCAAACCTGGGGTCCTTATGACTCACTTGCTCAGAATTGTGCAGTTAGAAATATAAACTCCTATGCTGGATGTACTTTCCTTTTATTCAGTGTAGGGCTCAAGACACGTGGTCCAGGTGGCCTGCTTATCTCCATGTAGAGGTGGCTCAGGGTTCCCGCTCTTTTCCACAATATATTTTTGTTGTTAATTTATCTAGTTTGTGACACTGTTGCCACTTCCCTTGCAGAATAGTACATCTGGTGACCCCTAAACGACAAAAGGAAGCCTGGAAACGTACTTCACAAGTGTTTCCAATCAGAAGAGGAAATAGTTTAGTGAACAACAGGGTGAACTTTGCTACCCAGGTATATCTCTTTATGAATCACTGACAGAAGAAAAACTGTTGGATATTGAGATTTGTCTTCTGAGAAATGTTCAGTTGTGTTGTGTATAATTATGTCTTTCAATTAGTCACAAGATATTATTTTTATTTTTAAAAAGAATAAAAATGGTAAAAAATTATAGTCAGAATTTTATTAAAGAAAATAATGGGAATTCAACATTGATTGTTGTATTGTGTATTGTTGTTTTCAAATTAGTTGTTTGAATTGCCAGATATTAATATATAAAATCAATCCAAAAATCATAAAATAATTAAAAAGGAGAGAGAAAAAAATTAAGCATTGACTGCTTCTTTCAATAAACCAACAGAAACCAGCAGCACAATTATCCAAGCATTGCATATACATATATACTCCTTTTTCCCTTCCTTCTGTCTTTCTTTTCTCCTTTCCCACCCAGTTCTTCCTTATCTTTGCATAGTTTCTTTCCTTTACCCATCCTCTATTGTACATTTCACATTTTATTTATTATTTCAGATTATTGCACTAGGGAGACAATATGATATTTGCACATGCAGATATGATTTATTTCACTTTTTTTTTTCAGAACTGGAGATTGAACGCAGGCCTTGCGCTTGCCAGGTAAGCACTTATTTCACTGAGCTATCTCCCCAGCCCCCTAATTTCAATTATGACTATGGTCTTTAGCTGCCTCCATTTACTAGTAAAAGTCTCAAGTTTATCTTTCTTTATAACTGTGTAGTACTCCACCATGTAAAAATATCACATCTTTCTTTTATCCATCCTCCAGTGCATAGACTTAAGGGATTTTTCCAAGATTTAGGTATGACAAGCTGCACTACTATGAGCATGGATGTACATACATCTCTGTTGTATGATGTTTTCAATTCTAGAAACATACCCAGGAGGGAAATAGCTGGATTTAATGGAGCTTCTCATCCTCGTTTCTTGAAGAATCTTCACACTTACAGATTTCTGTAGTGGTTGTACAGTCTATTCTCCCACCAACAGAGGAGAAGGCTTTCTTTTTCTCCATAGCTTCCCCAGCATTTGCATTGGCTCGCTTCTTGATGTTAGCCATTCTTTCTGGCATAAGATGGAAGCTCAGTGTTGTTTTAACTGACATTTCTCAAATGACCAATGATACTGAACATTTTTTTCATACATTTATTTGTCATTAATAGGTTGTCATCTTCGCAGTATACCTCACAGCTTCTATTATTGACTAGGTAGTTTTGCCTGAGTAGTAGAAATAGACACTGTTTCCAGGTCAGTTGGCATAAACTAAATATTTATTTCTAGTTCTGCTACCATTCGTGTTCTTAGACAGCATGATGGAAGCACCAAACCTTGCAAAGATCATTAACATTTCTGAGGACCGTGGTATTATTATTCTACTTTAAGTAAGTTTTACAGGTTATTATCCTACTTATTGGATGAGTAGCTTGGTTTTTACCTGTCACCTGCTATGTGATATAGATGTTAACACTCATTCACTGACGCATGTCCTATGTCTAAGTCATCGCAGTACCTCAACTTCAGTTGTGGTTCCCTATTGTTCTTCGTTCTGGCTCTGCCAGTAACACTCCTCTGACTTTGCACAACTAGAAATTGTGTACTCCGATACTGAACACTTTCTAGGTCTTTGCTTTTGGATTCCGACTCCTTAACTTCATATTGAAATTTTCCCCCCTTAAGGATCACTCAAGGCCACTTACCTCTTTCCATTTCTACTCCCTTTAATCTCAGTGGGAGTCACACACACTGAGGAACTATAACACTGGCTCCATGTCGTCGAAGCTTATAGTTGTCCCACTGCGTCTTCTTACTGTTCTCATCTTCATCCATATTCTATCTTCTTTATCTGATGACAGAGAGACAGTGGTTATTCCCTTTTTGGGCACTCAACTGTCTGGCACAGAGCTCAAAGAAGCAGTCTGGGTCAGTATCACGGTTCTAAGTGACCTCAGTATGCATTTTGTTCATTGCATTCAGCTTTATCGTCTAGCCTTTTCTTTTTCCCCCAGAGCTTTGAAAATGTCACATAACTAATGACAAGCACACGTGGTGGTCAGCACCCATAGTGGAATAATCTTATCCTTACTAATTTCATTTATGTAATGTAACCTTATTCATATTTCTAAAAATTTAACATTATTCTGCAAGTCAAATTAAGTTTCTTTTAAAATTTGTCCTTCTAGGCCAGGGTGATAGCTCAGTGGCATAAGCGCTTGACAGGCACGCACAAGATCTCCAGTTCAATCCCTGGTAGTGAAAACAAAACAGAACAAAAACAACAACAACAAAAAAACTATTCCCTTTTAATGTTTTTCCAGCCATTTATTTCCTGTGTTGAATCCTATAATCCATGAATTCTAAATTTGTTTTCTAACTAAGTGGATTTTTGCCTTGCACGGTTTTCTTTCTGCCTGAAATGTAGTTACTGCTTTCATCCTACCTATCATTTGTGACTTAGACCCAATTCAACCAGGTGTTCTAGAAACACTCATAAAATTTTTCTTGTGGTTTACACATTGTCTTTCTCTACCACTGCAGGTTAGGCATATGTTTGCCTTGCAGATTGTGAATTTTCTAAGGTGCTCCCTACTTCTTCCTAAGAATCTAGCACATTCATTAGGGAGTAGTCAGAATTTAATGAATATTTGTTATGGATTTTGCATGAGAAAGAGTATAGCAACACAAAAATCTCTGAGGGAACTATAAGGAAATTTAGAAAAATTGCTGATGTACTTTGGATATATTTGGGGGAATCATTCAGCTTTTTTTATGACGAGTTACGGTTAGCTGTTTTGATAACAGTAAATAACGTCAACATGGACTATTTGGTCCTGTCAGTGTACCTCCCATGTGTAATTCCTGTGTAATTGTTCAATGTAGGCATAAGTTACCATTATCCCCTGCTGTGGGCAGGGAAGATTTGATCGCGAGGATCCCTCCTGAGACCTTCCTACTTTGCATTTGTGTCCTTCTTCCACCGAGTACCTTTCATCAGGCTTTCAGCAGCATTCCTCAGTTCCATCCATGTCATCCTGGAATGTTTATTTCTGTCTTACCTGTTTTCTCTGTTATCCTATTAGAAAACTTGGGTACCATCAGGCAGCTAACCCTGCTTATCAAAAGAAGAGCAAGAGTATGAAGACCTCAATGTCATTCTAAAGTATTTACTGTCCCAGAAAGGCCCAGAGGTCTTCAGAGGTTAGAACCCAAGCTGACAGTGACAAAATATTATCCTGCCTGGAGAGATAAAGGCACCAAGGTCATAAGCAAAACGAGGTTGAAAATATTTTTATTTGACATAAGATAATAGAGCAGCAAATGTGGTAGAGAGGAAGGAAGGGTTTTATTATTATTACTATTTTCAAGACTGCAGTGGGGTTCTACGATATATTAATGTCCCTCAACTATAAAAAATTCTCGAGTAGCTCTGGGATTTGGGAAGTCAGCAATTTACAACCTCTCTCCTCTATTTTGATAAGCAATTTAACCAAGCTCCTGTTAGCAGGAGACACTTAAGCAGCAGAAATCCTCGAGGGGATGTGGAAGCCCATAGTAAAGATGATACGATCGTACTGCATAAAAACAAAGGATTATTAATGCTTTGCTGCCGGTATTTTCTCTCATTTCACAACTGATGTAACTTTCTGCTTTAAATCACCTCCATTGGCCCGGGGAAGGAACGGAGCCCAGCTGTCACTTATCACCAGACCCTTTGTGTGTCCCAAAATGAGCCAGCCCTCATTTTGATGCCTGCAAAGGCTTCTCCCTGTGCAAGGGCAGGTTCGTGTCTGTAGGCATGCTGATCTTTTTCTGGATTCAAATTTACCAATCTGACATGGTTCATGGCTCCTGTCTCCAGATACTTGTCCTCGGAAGTGCCAGCCTGCTTCTACAAACCCCTCCCCTAGCAGATCAGATCTCTGGGTCATTTGAATCTCTGACTCCTTTTCAACTCTTTTTTCCCCCCTTTAAATTTGTTATTTCTTCTAGTAAGAAATAATAATGTGACAGTTTCAAAACACGTTTGTAGTACATTCCCAATAACTGATATAATGCATATTGTTGTCCTTGTAGTAGTTATACAGAGCACAGGGGGTAGACATAATAATTTTTCTAACTACTATTGATACAAAAATTTTCTTCTCATTGAACTAAGAGAAAGTAGTTATATACATAGTCCAGTATTCCACAATCACAGTGGGTTACTGGCAGAACTGGCAAAGTCGGAAGCTGTTGATTTAATCCTTTTATAGCTCAGCATACTAATCTAGCTTTACATTTTATAGCTCGTGGTTAAACTTTTCTGCTGGATGGTTAAGGGCAAGTTAAAGCAAAACCAGTATAGCAAAATATGTAAAGTTTGTATCCCCTACACCAGTTAAATCCCCTCAGGATTTATTTTGAAACAATGTACAGTGCTTTATAGAACTCTTGTCAGTGTTAGCCATCTGAGTGAGCAAACTGGTCCGTTTCAACTCTTAAAACTCAATTTCAACCCATTTACCAGAATGATTTATAATCAGTGGAGTTGCTAATTTTACTTCTTGCTTAGGCACCCAGTAATGTATGTCATAAAAACATGTTATTTATAACAAGGCAGTCAATTGGCTGATAGATTTAGATTTAGGTCTTTACTTTACAGTGGGTTTTTGCAAAGCTGGGGACCACACAATCTTCGTGCTTTCCCCAATAAATGCATGTATCAAAACAGGCACCATTCTTTTCTTTCTTTCTTTCTTTTTTCTTTTGTTTTCCTTTTAACCCTTCCTCATTTTTCTTTTGAAAAATCACCTTGCAACTAGAAGAGGAATAACGATTATAGAGCCATGAGTTCTTTGTTCACATATACCATGAGTAGTTCAGCACAGTTCTTTCCTTCATTGGCCTTCTCTACTCTAAAGGTGATGTACTGGGATGTAGAGGACATTCTTACATGACAGATGCGATCTCAGCAATGTACGTGTCTGTGCTAAGTCGCATTTCTAAAATTCAGTTATTCTTTCCACACAGGTTTACCGTGTTCTTCTTATGTGCTGGACATACATGTTGATGCCGAAAAATCAGAGTACAAGCAAAGAGAATGCTCCTCTTCCTCTTAAGCTTGCATTTTATATTTCCTGGACTCCACAGCAAGGTGTGGAGTCACAGAAAGGTTAGAGGCTTTGAAATCAGTGAACCTGATCTTACGTTTTGGTACATATTAGCCCTGTGATTGTAGAACATGAGGACTGATGTCATGTTTTTCTTTTCTTTCTTTTTTTTTCTTAATATCTTTTGGGAAAACATCAGTTTGTATTGTTTCTGGTTTTCTGACCTCCATCAAATTATTGAACTTTGTTGAATTTTCTGAATTATTTAGAGCCTCATTTGTGCATAAATATTATTAGTAACATTCTCCAACCCAGACAATTTGAGAACCGTGTTAAGGTTATGTATGGAGTTGCTCATATCATATGTCCAGGTGTAAGGCAAATTCACATAATAAAATGGATTTTTTTAAATGTTAACTTTAGTATCTTTATAGTTGCTGGAAAGTTTAATTCTCAAAGTGTTCTAAGTTTGATAGATAGACCTAGATCATCCCTGGTCTACAAGTCCTTTCATAGAGATCCCTTCCTTTTTCTTCCACCTGACAGCTTGTGCACCACCAGAGACCCCAGACATGGGGGAAAGCTGATGGCCACCCAAGCTCTACTTGCAGACTAAAATAACTGTAAATGTGCCGTGTCCTCTAAAGCTGTGTACACCAGTGATCTCATCTGTGCTTGGGACACAGGCCTCAGGAAGATCCACTTTCATGCTCAGAAAGCAGGCTTGAGTTTGGGCAAAGTCTGTGTTGTCAGCTACTCAGAAAATGGCCCAGGGCCAGGATGCTGCAGGGTCCTGCTAAACTTGGCTTTGTTGGTTGTGTGAATTATTTCCCTCTGAGAGTGAGTAAAGCAGTAAGAGTAGGTCCAGAGTGTAACTTGAAGGATTTCCCATTAACTAAAATAATTAACTGGGACTTAGAAGTGAGGTAAAAATGTCTTTGATTTTGGTTAATAGATATAGATATAGATATAGATATAGATATAGATATAGAGATGCAACTTGCAGTGATACTCTGTTTTTAGCCTTCCAAGCACTGGGATTAAAGGGGAGCTCCACCACGCCCAGTCGCAGTCACCATCTCAGCATGCTCCAGGGGCGCGGCCAGCACCACACTTTGGCCATCCAACCCCTGTTGATGTACCTGCCTAAGCATGCACTTTAGTCATCTGAGCCATCAAAGCTCCATAGTGATGGAGTTTGTTTATATAAATTATAGCAAGACAACAGTTTAATTTACCTCAAAAGTGTAATAAGGGCAGAGAATATAGCTCAGCCATGCAAGCACCTACCTGGCAAGTTCAATGCCCGGAGTTTTATGCCTGGTACTGCACGCTGTGCCAGCCCCAGAACGCCAGCCACACTGTGTTGGCCACAAAAACTGGTCATGGTGGCACACACCTGTAATGCTAGTGCTGGGGAGGCTGACACAGGAGGATAATTATGAGTGCAAGCTTCATAAGGACACCTTATACCAAACAAATAAATAAGTGTTTCATGAATATTTATTACTATCATCTTGGTACCATTATTTAGAAAGACCTTAACGAATGATTTGGTGTTTGAGGAAATAGAAGTATTTAAACTGCTTTGAATATTATAAAATAGATGCACACATAAAATTGTATTTACAAAATGAGTAACTTTTAAATTCGCTAAGTTCAGCATACATTAAAACTTTAAAAAAAAATGAAAATACATTTGGTTCATTGTTGATGATACTGTCAAAAGGACCATTTGCTTGAAGCACCTCGGGGTGCTCAGGGGTCTCTTTCAGCTCTGAGATAATGCTGAGCTTCAGATAGTCAAAGGCGATGTTTACTTTTGTCATTTATTTCCTGAACAAGGAAAGATACCACTGTACTTACATCAGACTCCAAGCCTCCGTGAAATCGTGCGACTGTTGACTTGAATTTCACACCTCTGTAGTGGTGCACTCATAAGAAAGCTAATTGACTCCACTTATCAAAATGGGATCAATTGGCGATGTTTAGCGGCCACATGGTGAACAAATGAATATATGTTTGTGATGTTCACGGAGTTAAAATTCCCAAGCTGGCACAGCTGAGTCATTAGCCATGATGCAAAAGTTTAGTGCCTTGAAGGTGTGCACTATCTCCTGTCTCTTTTCGGAAGTATGTAAAAAACATAAAAGTGGAAAGAAAAAACAAAGAAGCATGAGATAGGAGGCTGAGTGGTTTTCCTTTAGAATTGGCATGAGTTCCAGCCATTGTTGTTAAATATGATGCTACTCATTTAAAAAGAGCAAAAGTTTCTTGTTTGAGGAGAAGGAAATAAAACTGCCTATACGCTCTGTAATAATGATTTTCTGTGTAGGAAATGTAACGAAATACTCAGTCACGCAGACAGAACACATATACACCCCAATTCAAATAAACTAAGAAGTCCAGTAAGAACCAGGGCCATATGTTCTGGTAACATATACGTGAAAAATGGAATTTAAAGTGGTTATTCCATTTCACATTAGCATTAAGAGATGCTTCAGAGTAAGCTTAACATGTTAGGCAGGGTGGTCTATCAAATATGTGGAAATAAATAAAGTTACAATGGGTGATACAATGTATATTCATGAATTTGAACACTCAGTTTTATTAAACAGACAACTGTTTTCTACAACCGCTATGTGTACTCAATACAATTCCTATAAAAATCTCAATAATGACTTTTTACATGAACTTTCATGCTGGAATTATAAACTAATTAGTTTAATTCCTTGCAGAGAAGGTACATGTACATAATACATGTTAGTTTTTTCAAGCACTGTAAAATGTTGATATTGCACAGAAAGCTACAAAAGACTGAGATGTGTTAATTCTGATTAAAAGCAATGTTGAATGATATTTCTTTGCCAGTTTAGAACATGGTATGTAGATAAGGTGATGAATACAATATAATGCTTATCTGAAGGAGGCAGTCATATAGATCAAGGAAGTAAAATTAAGATTTTAAAAATTAATACACTTACAATTAGTTGAGTTTTGAGGATGCCAATTAATTAAAACGAATGATAATTGTACACTTATTTAAACAAGTGGTTCTGATATTCTTATTAAAATAAATTTAGGCTATGGTGATGGTCTGTTCACATACAATAGTATTACATTAATTACATAAATAAATATGTCACAGTTGTGCGTAATGGAAAAGGTAGAAATAAAAAGCAACCTATATGACTTTATGTAAGCTAAAACTTCTTACCAGTGATCTTCAAAGTATGAACTGTAAAATGTATAAAAAAGAAAAATTGAAATTCATCAAGTTAAAAATTTTGGTACATTAAAATAATTACTGGTAATTTTGACAAAAGAAGCAAAACAAGTTTTAGGTAGGGATGAAATATTTTCCCAAGATCTTTGTGTTTGTTTGTTTGTTTGTTTGTTACAACATGTTGCTTTGCAGCCCAGACTTATAGCGACCCTCTGGTCTCAGCCTCCCCAGTGCTGGGATTTCAGATGTGTTTCTTCATGTCCAATTTCAGTGTCTGGCACAGCAGGATGGCACGCAGCCCTGGGGACTGAATCTCTCGTGCAGTACCAGGAACTGAGCTCCAGTCCTTTCACTAACCAGGCAGGCACCTGAATCTCTGAACTATTTCTTCAGCCCCATATATATGCTGCTTTGTGCTTTAGATGACTTGAATTATGCAATTATGTGTACATTTCAAAGATTTTCAATTTATTTGCAACAAGAATAATATTAAACTCAATGTCATGACGTCAGTGACAGCTGAAGAGCGCATGTATTTAGATTTTTTGTACCCCCAAAAGTGTCTGTGCTTCTAATCGTACTAAATATATACCTGCAATAATGCTATTCAGCTGGAGTAATAGTCACTACCCTGATTATCATTTATCTTATCTTTGACTTAACTATATTCTCTAAAATATCTGACTAACTAGAGAAAGTTTTGCTTTCCTTATATTTGATACATGTTAAAAGTCTGGTTCCCAGTGTCTCAATGACCTGAGGGTGGAAGGAGGTAAGAAGGTATGAAGTCACGATTTGAAATTATGTATGAGAACACTGTCACCTCATCCTTCTCAGCTCTGTCAGTGTAGAGAGCCTTGTTAGTGAAGTTCTTTGAAATTCTATTTTTTCTTGGTTTAAAAAAAAAAAAAAAACAGTACATTTGAAGTACATCTTGAAGCATGCAAAAATAGTCACATTGAAAATGATAGACACAAGTGCATAAGCCTTCACTAGCTTAAAGGTGGATGAGAAGTTGTACTTATGTAGAGTTTCAAATAAGAAATTTCTTCCAGGGCAGGCGAGATAGCTTAGGAGACTCAGTGCCTGCTCAGGCAAGCACAGGAACCGTGGTTTGAGCTGACCTCTACATGCTGCGCCCGCTCCTCTTTCAAGAGCTCTGAGCTGTCAACGGAGTCCAGGAGTGGTAGCGCATGCCTGTAGTCCTAGCACTGGGGAGGCTGAAAACAGTAGGGTCACTATGATTCTGAGCTGAGACCCTGTATTAAATACATTAACACACACACACACACACACACACACACACACACACACACACACACTAAGAAATTTCTTAAATTGGCTTTTCTGTAAGCAAAGAGAAACATCCTACTTCTGCCCCAAACTTTTAAATTTCCAGATGTTCTCAGGGGTTAGTACACCTGCCTTGATCAATTCCCCGTCTTCCAGAGTGTTCTTTCCTAACTACATAGAGGCCATTCCCAGTTGACTGACCATCCAAAGGAACCATAATGGTTTCTCCCTTCTTCCTTTCCTTTGCAATTCGGTACATGAACTATTTTCATAAAAGCCCTCAATATTAAGTGCATATCAATTAACATGAAATTTGGAATTTTAAGAATGTGTCATCACCTCAATATTTTCATCACGAACACGACCTCATAAAGCAAGTGCATAGGTAATATATTTTGCAAAGTTCATCAGATTGCCTAAAGGCTTCCTTTTGAACTCTATCATTCAATGTGAACAGTTTAACCCAATGATTCTAAGTGAACGTTTTATTAACTTAGACATACTGCAATTTCCCCTCCTTTCACTTTCTAATTTGAATCCCCTCCCCACATTTTATCAAATATTTTACCTCCTCTACTTGCAGGGAGAGATTAAATATTTTTAAAGATGTTACTTTTTTCTTCATTGAATTTCAGATTACTTTCACTTTATTTCCACAGACCTGCGTTCCCACTACCCTTTGGCCAATACATAGTTGGCCATATTCTGCCTCCTGGACCCGTTAGAATCTCTCACTCCAGTGCATTATGTCTCTATCCTCTCATCGGCTTTCTTCCTCTTCTTCCTCCTCTATTTTTCTTTGAAGGCCTCCTATTCTGTGCCTAGGGGACCACATACCATGCTACACACTGGCCTAAAGGAGATCATTTTCATTTTGAGCGCTCCCTCTACCTGGTTTCTTTAGACAGTGGAATCTGAACTTCAGCCTGACATTCACTGTGTTTCTATTTCAATCATCTAAAATGTTTTGTCATTTTATGCTTTTACTCCATGCAAACTATTTATGTTAAACTTTTCTCCTTTTTGTGTTGTGCCCTATTACCTTTATGTATCATCCACTGAGAGAATAAGAGGTTATCACAATCTTTGCAGCTTAAAACAACACATTTCTTACCACATTCTTCCTGGGTAAAGAGGCAGGGTACCGTTAGGTCGAATTTATGTTTAGGTCTCACAGGATGATCCCGACGTTCATAAAGTTACAGGAGTCTGAGTGTGTGCATCCTCTTCTGGCATCATGGAGAGTTTCTGTATCTATGAAACTCTATATGGTTGACTCTTTCCTTGACAGTTGTCAGAGGGGGCTGTGTACAGCATCACTATCCTACCCCGCGGAAGCTCACAACATATCCGCTCCTTCCCTCCCTCAAGGCCTATGGGAGCACATATCTGACTTTTACCCTTGGAAAATGAAAGTAATACTTAGGATGATCCCCTTTTTTTTTGGCTCAGGCATACTTGGACAATCTCCAGTAGCTGTAAGTCAATGGAGAGATTTCAACTGTATCTGCAAAATCCCTTCACAGAAGTTGCTTGATTAGTAATTTACTGAATGATAAGAGTGTGGGAATCTTGAAGAGTCATCTTTAGAATTTAGCCTCCTACACATGTCACTGACAGTCTAATTTTTATACAGCGTTGAAGGCTCATCTGAAGCTCCACTTTCCCCTCATAGTTTTCTTAATTTTATATCTACTGTGAACTTATGAGTGTGTATGGTTCTATTTTCCAATCTGTGCAGGTGAGCGTGATCTACTTTATGACCTGCACATAAATACAAACACAAATACACACACACACACACACACACACACACACACACACACACACACACAGGTATCCCTACTCTTTCAGTTTGTATTTTAATTGGCTTGAACTATGTGTTTTACAAAATCTTTTCCATAAAATGCATCCCTTGGCTACTCGATGGCAATCACTATGAAATGACAGGAAGGACTCACAGTGTATACAACAGTTTTAAGCTTACAGGGAATTCTGCTGAGATCAAAGTCCTTCTAGTGTGGTGTGAACACTAAGTACCATATTCAGAGATCTATGGAAAGACAAGGAGGGAAGCTTGGAATTCTTAGCATCAGTCCAGAAGATGCTTGAGCTGCACTTGTCAGGACAAGAAGGAACAGTTTCTTCAGAGATAAGAGGGTTGGACCTTCTCTGTTATTCTCGTAAGGCCAATTTCCAACCTCCAGTATACTGTTATTTACCCCTGATCGCTGAGGACAGATGAACTGCACCCAGTGGACTCCTGTGGTCTGTGTCTTCCACTTAGATGCAGGCAATGTGAAGAAGTAACTGAAGACAACCAGAGAGAAAGTGGACACAGCCTAGACTGCTTTTTCTCACCATTGACACCTGATCTTTCAGAGGTTTGGTAGTAACTCCGTTCCTCTCCTAAAGTACCCAACTCCAACTAAGCAGTAGCCATCATGTAATTGCTCCTCCTCCATAGTTTGTGGTGTCAAAAATCTGTGGACTGCCTCTCCATTTCAAAAGAATACTGAAAGAGAGATACATTTACTACTGGAAAGAAGGGAAATATATTTCCTGAAGTTTTTTGATCCAACTGTATAGCAGGATGAGAACTTAATGTTAGTTGAGGAGTATGTTTCTATACATACATTTATGGACACACAGCTCAATGGGAACAAATAGTTGTACCAATAATGTTTAGGAATGTTATCATGTCTGCATCTTGTGCTCTGAACAACTATTGTGAAGACAATATGCATTGTATTAATTATTGTAGCTGTCCTACTAATGTGTTTGGAAACTGTCTCGTTGATATTTCCTGTTAAAAGAAATAAAATTATTAAAAAATGGAAAAAATACTAGGTTTCTAAACATTAGTAATGTTCACATTTCTTTTGTTCAAGATTAAATTATTTCACTATAGCTGTCATTATGGTGGTATGATTCCTGGCATTATTCTGATTAAGCGAGGTACATGAAAGTAAGTGGCGATGAACTAAAAGCACTGTAGAAGCTTTGGTGACTAAGAATTGGTGAGTAAGCTTAATTAGGGAAAAAAATGTGCCCATTATTTTTGTTCACATTGTGAATAACAAAGACAATGGCAATTGCAGTAACAAACACATTATTCAAGAATTCAACATAAGTGAAGTAACTTATGTTTTTTTTAAGTGAAAAAAAGTCCCGAAATTTTATCATCCAATTTGCTTAACTATGCCTGACTTATGATTTTATTAGTTACAAATATTTTATTCTATATTTCATCGCTTAGATTTATATAGTAGTTTTGTCATAGCAAAAGTACAATTCAAAATTGCTATTTCATCAAGTATGTTATTTAAGTTAAAATGTTAGAAAATTGTACATATCAAAGCAGTCATAGAACAAAGAAAAATGAAGAATATGTATGCTGATTAATTCCTTCAGTACAGTTGCATATTAGGGCCAGTGAGATGGCTCAGTGGTCTAAGGCACCTGCCTAGGTAAGCTTAGGTAACCTCAGGGACCACGGCTAGATTCCCAGCACCACATGCTGTGCCAGCCCCACCCCCAGGGCAGGCTGAGCCAGCCATAACATAAAAGAAAAAGAAAATGTGCTTTTATGCCAGGCATAGTGGCTCACGCTTGTAATACCAGCACTTGAGAGGCTGAGGCAGGAGGATCACTGAGTTCAAGACCAGCCTGGGCTACAAAAGTGAGCTCAAGGCCAGCCTGAACTGCATAGTGAGACTGTCTCAAAAAGACAAAGAAAAAAGTTGCATATTATTCATGAATTATAAAATCCATAGCATTTCCTATATTTAACTTTTAGTTGAATTTAGTAGAATTAAGGAGGAGGAAGATGATCAGTAAAAATAATTTTTGTACAGTAATTGGTACCTGAATTCTTTTTTTTTTTTTTTTTTCTTGTTTCAGAACCTTTGTTTGTTTATTCACTCATTTTTATGGTCGGCTCAGCCCACCCCAAGAGCAGGGCTGGTGCAGCATGTGGTGCCGGGGATCGAACCGCCGTCCCTGAAACCGCCCCAGCTTCCCCAAGCAGGCGCTTTAGACCACTGAGCCATCCCGCCGGGCCCGGTACCCGAATTCTTATACAGGTAATTTTACTTTATTTTACTGCATGAAAAATTTCTTGTCGTCAAGGACCCGCTTAACACCCAAATGAATAGAATATCTGAGGGTATGATTCTGAAGAAAAGCTATTGTGTTCTTTGAACTGAGTATCCCATGATGAGAACACACTCAACGAATAGTCAATATTGATGTTTTTGGGAGATAAATTATACAACAGAATTTAGAAGTGTAATGCTGAGAATTGGATAATTTAGTAGAGATGAATTAATACAACATATACAAGTGACTCTAACTGAATAATGAACTCAGAAGGCAAGATTTCCAATGCAAAAATAGACAAGTAAAGTTACATTTATCTAAAAAGCTTCCCTAGTCCACATAGAAAATGGACAATCTAAAGGAAAGCAATGAAATTGAATCACTAATAAAATGTCTTCCAACCAGGGAAAGCTCAGGATCTGATGGCTTTCTCACTGAACGACCTTATATCTAAAGAAATGTTAATTTCAATTCTTCCCAAACTCTTGTAAAAATTAGAGGAGAAAATACTTCCACACCCATATTTTCAGGCCAGCATTGCCCTGATACCAAAGGCAGACAAGGATATCACTAAAAGAAAAACTGCAAGTAAATATCCCTAATGAAAAGAGATAAAGCAAAACAAAACAACAGAATTATACTAAACTGAATTCATCAGTACATAAAAAGATTATTCAACATGATCAAATGAGATTGATTTCTTAAATACAAGTAAGTTTTGATGTAGGTAAATCAAGCGATACAATTTATCATATTGGCAGTGATATAGGGGAAAGAAACCCAACCTGCTAAATGTTTAGTATGATTTACTATTCTTTTTTTTTTAAATTTTATTTATTTACTTTTTTCTTGTTTCAGAACCTTTATTTGTTTATTCATTCATTTTTGTGGCCGGCTCAGCCCACCCTGAGGGCAGGGCTGGTGCAGCATGTAGTGCCGGGGATCGAACCGCGGTCCCTGAAGCCACCCCAGCTTTCCCAAGCAGGCGCTTTAGATCACTGAGCCATCCCGCCAGGCCCCTGATTTACTATTCTTTAGAATCAAATAATTAATTTTAGGGATAATGGCAGTTCAGAGCAGAATCTAATTATTGGGGAGAAGAAAGGTCCCTCTAAGAGAGACAAGGTGGTCCAAATGGGTTGCCAAGGACTTTACTCTTCAAGGGAATTTTTTACAACAAAAGCATGAGATGAGGAGCGTCCATGCTTGGAGGAACCATAGTCAACTAGTAAGAGCACAAGTACAATCATTTAGGTAGCATTGATCCAATTGGAAGCCTTAAGGTGCAGGAGGTGGAACAAAACTATGGTCAACCAGTAAGACTGGAGTATAATTGCTTGGGTGATATTGATTAAATGGGGGCCAAATGGAGAAGTAAGTCTCATAATATGTACACATGGAACAAAATGAACTTTGTTTGGAGGGGTGGGTCAATGGCACTTGTGGGCCTCTCACATAAGGTGGTAGATACCTATTTAGGTTATCAATCACTGTCTAGATGAAGAAAGTGATTGTAGTCATTCTGTGTTTTCTCTTACGGTATGAGCCTCAAAAAATACACTTCTCCCACAGTTGAAATATAGTCTCCTCTTTCGCCATGACTCTTTAGAGCCTGCTCTTTCTTGCCTGTCTATTACATGTCTCTCTGGCTTTGCTGCCGACAGTAGTAGAGAAAAGCTTATAACCATTTCAATAGACACAGAAAAATATCTGAAAAAACTCATCAATTTATTATGATATTGTCTAAATTGTAAAAAAAGCAATTAAATTATTTGTGGAGGTGATGATCTTGTGGAAAAGAACAAAGTTAGATACATCACACAATTTTAGTTCAAAATGTACTACAGAAATATAGTAACAGAAGCGAAGTGGCCTTGGGTATACAGAGCAATAGAACAGAATAAAAAACACAGACACAGGTACATCTAATTTATTTTTTTAACAAAGGTGTAAAAAAAACACCATGCTGTAAGGACAATGAATTATACTGGGTAAATGGAATATCTTTTTATAGAAAAGATAAACTTAAAACACTATCTCTAGTTAAATAGTAAAAACAACTTAATAGGTTAAATGTGAGTTAAGAAATTAGTACAAAAACATGAGGGCAAGTTTTAGTGAGTTAGTGCTTAATATAAACACTGTTTTTAAATTGAAGATATAAAAGAACAACAGATGAAGATAAAACCATCTCTTTAGTAAATGAAACAACTGGGAAAGGAAACATTAGACAAAATGAAAGAATTTGTAAACTATTAATCTAATAAAGATTTATAGGCAAAATGTGTAAGGAACATGGAAAACACAATAGTAGCTTTAGATAACAAACAATGTGATTCAGAATGGGGTAAGGGCTTTGTATTAATAGTCTTTCTTATTACAGAGACACAATACCCAACATCCACAATGAAGGAGGAGAGATTTCATTTGCTCATAGTTTCTGACCATGAACAGAGGCCATCAAGTAGTGATGTCCTGGTGGAAGAATGTAGCAGAACAAAGCCTTTTAGTTAATGGGGCTTAGAATGTGGAACCCTGGGGATAGCTCTGACAGGAAGGTGGAACGATGATGTGCTGCTCAAGATCATGACGCCATGAACCCCTGGACACAACCAAGAGTGTGAGCCTCCTAATCCTGGTGTGGACAAAAAGACCACTCTAGCAGACTTTCAACCATCACTGCCACGGTCCTAAATAGACATTAATCACTGACTAACAGATATATGAATAGTTGAAACATACCTAGTCATCTGAGAAGTATAAGTGAACACAAAAGAATGTTACTTTGTCACTGTCACGGTGGGTCTTATAGAAAGCAAAATGTTAACACATGATGATAAGGGTGCAGAGGATAGAGACTCTTTGTACAAAGTGAGAATATGCAGCCGTTGTGGCAAACACTCGGAAGGTTTGCGCCATGAATCCATGCTCTTTAGGTGAAATCAGTTGGAGACACATGTGCAAATGTCACACTGGTTCTCTGATGAGCGATAACAAAAGTGTAAATAAGGTCTGAAATGTAAAACAGATATTGGAAAATAGTAAAAAAAATGTTCAAGTGGCAAGGGGAACTGGGGGTCAGGGTGGGGAGAGGGAATATGGAAGGAAACAGAAAGTAAGAAAAGGAAAAAATGAAACGGAAGAGGAGTTGAAGGAACGAAATTAAGAAATCAAGTTACATCACACACAGGTACACATTTTTTTTATGATGAAAGGCCTTATTATGTATACCTAAACTGTGCTAATAAACTTAATTAACAAAAGTAGTATTATGGAGATTCTTCAAAGAATTAAAATTAGATCCATGACATGATCCACCAATCCTGTTACTTACATATCTGAAAAGAAAGGCTGTCCAGATAGGTTGACAGACTAGAGTGCCTGCTTAGGCAGAGCACAGAGTCCTGGATTCATTCCCCAGTATGCTGTCCTCGCCCCACCCCCAGGGGGAGCTGAGACTGCGATTGAGATTAGGTGCGTGCCAGTAATCCCAGTGCTTAGGAGGCTGTGAACAGAAGGATTGCTGATAACTATGAGCCCAATCTGATTAGTGAGACCCTGTAGACCCTGTACTAAATACACACACACACACACACACAGCCAGACACACACACATACACACACACACACACACATGAAAGCAAGAAAGAAAGCCATTGACTCAGTATGTTGAAGAGATATTTGCACTCTTGGGTTTGTGGCATCATTGTTCGCCATAGCCAAAGTACAGAATCAAGCTAAGCATCCATAACATAATGCGTAAGTGAGTAAGGAGAAAGTGGCAGATATATCCAAGGGAATGTGATTTAACCTTAAAACATAGTTACTTGTTTATAGCAATGTCAATGAGGACCCTGGAGAACATTATGCCAAGGGAAACAAGCCAAATCCAGAGAGAAAGATATTGCCTGATCTTATTGTCCCAGTGACTCTTCTCTCATCGCTGGTACAAATGCCTGACGCCCAAGATGAAGGAAGGAAAGGTTTATGAAGCTTACAGTTACTGAAGGTTTCAGCCCATATTTGGCTGGCTCCAAGGCACAGGAGCACATGGCAGAGCGCAGAAGTTCATGGCAGCAGAACAGCAAAAATGGCAGCAACAGACCAACAACATCAATGGAGAGAAGTCTATCTCTGTCTTTCTTATATTACATTCAGGATCTGGCCACACCCATAACCCAGCAGTACTTAGAACCATAATCCAATCCTTGGATCATCCATAATCCCAGTGGATCATGAGTTAATTTCAAACTCTAGAAGTCCCCGCCCCATGACCTCATGAAGCTTTGGGAGGACAACTAGATACAAACCATAATACTTATTCTTGCACAAGTTCTAAAATTTAATATCATAGATGTAGAAAGTGATATTTTTCAGGGACTGAAGTGGTAGGCACAGAGGCTACAAGGAAGCTTGGTGTCGTGGAGTACAAAGGAAAAAAGTATTCAAGTAGAATAAAGTCAAAAGTTTTACTCTATAATGCAGTAATAATGGTAACAGTATATTGTGTACATGAGATGTGCTAGGAGATTTTATGTTGAATTCTTTCAAGAAAAAAATACAACTATGTGAAACATATGCATATAATGTTGTATATGATAAATACACATGAATTTGTGCCAATAAAATAATAACATAATTAGAAAATGCAAATGTAAAATGTTTTGCTTCAAAATATTACATTTGTAATATACCACATACTACCTTTAACTGCTGCATTATATTTGGCAAAAATGAAGCTAAAGCCCAATTAAAGACTTAGAACTTCAGAGTAACAACTCAGGAGTAAAAACTGTACCCTGTCCTGTGGATTCCAGAAAGCTTGCCCCTGTGATCACAAAGAGCTGCTCTAGAAACAGTAACTTCCCATTCATTGCTCAGGTTATGAGGCTTCACTTACACAAGACAAACAGCTTCTAGAAGCTGGCTGAGCAACAACGCACCGAGATAATGACATGGCACTGTGCACTTAAAGTTTGTTAGAAAGTTCAGTGGCACATTAAATATGGCGAGTACAAGTACACCTGATGGAATTCACAAAGGTGTTATTTTGCTTTTTAAGACTCTACTTCCCTCTTGATAGCTGAATGAACTTTAAAGGCATTTGAAACACTTCTGAGCTACCTTCTGGAGATTTTGGTAATCATACCCAGTAGGGGAAACTAGTCCCTGTGTCTAGATGGCACATTGTTCTCTCTACAAATGAACCTCGCATACCGTAACAGGTTACTTTCTAAGAAACACCTTAATTGGGCTTGCCAGTGCTCACAACAGTCCTTCCTTAGAATGTAGGGGCAGTTTTAAACTTTAAAACATACATTTAGGAAAAAATAAAGTCAGGCTATTTGGTCCTGAAAGAACGTTAGAGAAGGTTTTGTTTTGTTTTGTTGTTTGTGTGATTTTTAAACTAAAGTTTTCCATAAGTCAGTGCTGTGCTTGTTGGGGGCTGGGGAGATAACTCAGTAGAATAAGGCTTTGCCTGGCAAGCCTTGAAGGCCTGAGTTCAATCCCCAGTTCTGAAAAAAAAATACTGAGCTTTTCATTCTTTATTGAACCCCAAGGTTTACCTTGTTGCCACTGCCACAGACCTGAAGCTTTTTTAGAATGGGAAGTTTTGAGTATTTCAAGGCTGTGGTCTGCACATGGGGTTGTGGGAGATGAGAGAGGCACAGTTTGGTAGAACTTTAGAGATGCACAGTTCATGCGAGCTGTAATCACATGCTAAATTATTTCTACATAGATTCCACTATTACTTTCAGCTTTTTCCTTAAATTTATTCTGGAAGCATTGCCATGAGTAAGAAAATATGTATCAATTCTACGAAAATTTGCATCTTGAAATGTTGAAGTGGTTTTGTTTAAACAGAGACAGGAATAAACACAGAGAAGGAACTATTTCTGGGCTAGCAATTTCATTTATAGTAAATTAAGGAATCATTTTCATCTATATTTTTAAAACCTCAAGTTAAGAACGCTCTTTAAATAAGATCAAAATACATAGGTAGAATATAAGCTGGAATCACGATAGCAGTGGTTGAAGGTAGTAAAATGAAACAAAGCGTGAAATCTAAGATTACATAAACGTGTTTAAATTTACTTTGTTAAAGCCGGGCATGGTGGCGCACGCCTGTAATCCCAGCAGCACTCAGGAGACTGAGGCCGGAGGATCGCTGCGAGTTTGAGACCAGCCTGGGCTACAAAAGTGACCTCAAGGTCAGCCTCAACTGCATAGTGAGACCCTGTCTCAAAAAGACAAAAATAAATAAATAAATAAATAAATAAATAAATAAATAAATTTACTTTATTAAATCTGAATATTTACGGATACTTGACATCAACATTTGTGTCAATCAAATGGAATTACTGTTTGCCACTTTACTGTGAGGAATAAGTTGATGCATGAATATTCACGTTGTCTTAGAACAGTAAAGAGCTTTTTCCCCAGGTAATCAAGCATCGTATCAGTCTGGTTGGCACATATGGGGGCTTATACAGACAGTGCTTTCATAAACAACTATTTGTACAAATAAAGAACCTAAGGTCATGATAGGTAGATGTTTTCATACATTTTTTTCATGTAACAGTTTCTAAACTCTAGCCACACATATGCATGTATGTACGTATGTATGTATGTATGTACGTGTGTATGTATGTATGTACGTATGTACGTATGTATGTATGTATGTGCCAAGGATCAAGCTCAGTACCATGCTCTTGCCAGGCAGGTGCTTGTTCATGCCACTGAGCTATATTCTCCAGTCCTAGCCTTGAGTTTACTTATCCCAGAAATTCACTGTGGTTTTTATGAATTATGCAATGTACCCTTAAAATACAGCAATTAAATCATTTGCTAAGTAGCACACAGCTAATGGGCAGAACTCCTGGTCTCAATGAAATTCACGTTCTTTCTCTTCCACTCTCACCCTTCTTGTTCTTAGAAACCAAAACATAGAAATCTAAGATTTCTAAGATTTCTAATTTAATACTCATTTCCTCTTTTATTATTGGTTTTATCCACTAACAATAAGAAGGCATGCAACTACTTAGAAGATAATGATATGCAATATAATAACCATAATTAATTTACTATCATCTGGCTTTAAAATTCTGTTGTTTCTATAATTTTTGCATTTCATAAAAATTTTTTCAAATGTTACATAATAATTCCCAGCATGTCATACACTTTCAATTATGGTTTACTCAATTCTTGAAAATTTTCTCTACACCTTTGCTAACTAATTGCATGCCTAGATTTTCCCCAATGGCGTACAATTTATCTTCTCTTTGAATTCAGTAAAATCAAGAAAAATTTTTCATTTTACTTTTTGTGCTTTTACCTCTTCACATGTCTTTGTTACAGTATGCATATCTTCATAGTATAGCTAATAATAAAATTCCTTTTTTTTTTTTTTTTTGGTCTTTTTGAGACAGGGTCTCAGTGCACAGTTCAGGCTGGCCTTAAGTTCACTTTTGTAGCCCAGGCTGGTCTCGAACTCGCACTGATCCTCCTGCCTCAGCCTCCCGAGTGCTGGGATTACAGGCGTGCGCCACCATGCCCAGCTAATAAACTTCCTAAATACTTTCTTAGCAATATTTATCAGGTCTGAGCATTTTGAATGCTTTGTTGATTATAACCTCAAAACTTCTTTATGAGCTGGTTATTATTATTTTCTCAGTTTTATGGAGTCCAGAACTGAGTCTCATAAGGTAGCTATTGTAAAATTATCTAGTTGAGACATTTTATACTTTCTCTTTAGTGTTGTCTTTTCTATCTATTCATTTATTGGTGTTTTTAGTTTTAGTGCTGTATTTATTAAAGAGAATAATAGGGGTTGGTGAGATGGCTCACCTGTCTAAAGCACCTGCCTAGGCAAGCTTAGGCTATCACAGGGACGACAGTTCTATCCCTGGAACCATGAGCTGCGCCAGCCCCAGCCCAGGGCAGTCTTAGCCAGCCATAAGAAATAAAGAAACAAACAAATAAAATTTAAAAGGCTTAAAAATGAATAGAATAAAAATGTGAAAAAAAGTAGAAATTATACAGAATTCAGTAGGCAAAATGACAAGAATACAACAATGGTATTATATTGCACATTGTTATATTCAAATTAGTTATTCAGGTTACCAGATGTAAACATGTAAAACTGCTTAAAAATTAAAGATAAGAAGGAAAACAAATTAAACAAAAGAAAAAGAAAACAAACTCAACATTAAATGTACCTTTCAACAGACTAGTAGAAATCAGCTGAAAGTTATCCATGATATCCTGAGTATACATATGTATCTTTTTCCTTCTTTTTTTACTCTTTTTTTCTCATCCCAGTTGTTCCTTCCCTTGGGACAGTTTGCTTTCTTTTTATAGTACGTACTGTTCCTTTCATATTTCATTTCAACATCTTCGCTTTTTGTATCTAAAATTTGTCTCATATCAGCATAAATTATTGAGTTTTGTCTTCCTATCCACCCTTTCCAACCTTGTCTCTGAATTTAAATTCTCAGCTGTTACTTCTGTGATGTTTATGGTTTATAAAGAATTGTGGATGGCTAACTGGTGGTCGACTTCTTAAAGCCAGCTGCTGAACTCAACTAGCATGGTGCGGCATGTGGGAGGCTCACTTGAGGGTTGTTGCTGGTAGCATACAGGCAGGACAGGAGAAGCTGTTACTATGGTGTCAAGAATGCTGTCTGGAGAAGCTGTTGGAAGCTACTAAAACTTTTGGACTGTTTTTCTGGAAGACTTTTTTATACTGGTTTTCCCGATTAACTTTGGAAAAGCTTAAGTCTTCACCTTGAGCATCACTTCCTGGTTCCAGAGTGGAAGATGTTGTTTCTGCTCACCCTCATGGAGAAGGTTGTCATGTTGGCTTTCCTGATGGGAATTCAGCTTTCCTCATTGCTGAAGGAACTCAGGACCTCACTGTAGCTGAAGATGATTTCAGTACTTTGGGGAGAGCTCTGATGCTTACCTTGAGCAACGACTACTAGCACCAGTTCAGTTTCCTCTGCTTGGAGGCACAAATTCTTCATTTCACTGACATGGACTTCCTAGCCTACACAAATGACCTTTGGGCCTTTCCAGCAGAAGTCCGTAAGTGGAGCTGCATGAGACTTGGATGTGGGTTTTAGGGCTCTAGTTAGACTTGTGGGAGGCATTGTGATGAGCTGTAGGTTTTGAGCTGGACTCATGTAGTATATTAGAATCTAGGTCTTCAGCTGGAGTCTTTAATGTTCATATGTGTGGACAGATTTCTTACGTTCCTTGCATATGATTCTTGCATGATTCATTATGAAATGAGTCCTGTATTATATTTTTCCTTGTAAAATCTCCAAACCATGAAAGCCATAAAAGTGCAGGACCTAGTGAGGGGAGAGGGCTCCATAGTGAGAGGACACATGGGTTCAGTCTTGGCCCATGGATGCAGAGGTCTCTCTGGGTCCAATAGCAGGAGTTTCTCTACAAAGGACGGTGTCTGCAGGGACACCAAGACAAAATAGTACCAAAAGTGTGCTGAATGAGAGATTCTTACTTCATTTAACTTTTTATACTCTGTATATTCTGTTTCGTAGAAGCTGCTGATGAGCTTTCCAAAAGGCTGAGTTTAATTCCCCCCCTCCTTTTCCCAATTTAATACAAGGTAGCAAAGGCATTCCTGGCAGTACCACAATGACTTGGGTCAGTTTTGGACATTGTTGTTAAATTCATCAATATATTTTTTTCATATTTGAGATAGAAAACATGGGTACTATTAGCGTAGGAAAATGGTAATAAGTCAGAAGAGACAGACTGGGTGAAAACCCAGCAAAACCCTCAGCAGAACTGGCAATGTCAGAAGCTATTGTCTTGAGCCTTTTACAGCTCAGTATATTAATATAACTTTATTTTTTATACCTCATGGTAAAACTTTTCTGCTGCACGGTTAAGGCCAAATTAAAACAAGACCTGTATAACAAAACCTGTAACTATTTTACCTAACATACTCAGTCAAATTCCCTTAGGATTTACCTTGAAACCATGTAGAACGTTTTGTACAACTTTTGTCAGTATCAGCCGTCTGGGTGTTTAATGGCCATTGTTTGACCAATTTGAAAGACTGAGAGAATATTTTCTCTCTAGTTTACTCTCCTTAGGCACACTATATATCACCCATGTCACCCATCCCTTTTCTCTGTGATCCATTACCATTATACCCTTTTGGATTATACATATAACTACTTTCTCTTAGTCTGAGGAGAAGAAATAATAGTACTAATAGTATTTAGACAAGTTACCATTTCTGCATCTTGTATTCTCAACAACTACTAATGAAGGCAACAATATACATTCTATTAATTATTGTGGCTGTTCTACTAACATGTTTTGAAACTGTCTCACTGTTATTTCTTTCTTACTAAAATTAGTAAAATTAAAAAAAGAAACACTCTGTGTTCATGCACTGGCTTCGTCTGTTTACAGAGATCAAAACATTTCTTCCAATGTGATTTCCACTTAGTGGCATAGCACTTACTGTTTACTCCAGCCCCCGGAGATCTATTACAGTTACTGCAGAGACATTTTCAAGGGTTTCTATGGCGCTTCTTTTTCTCTCAACTCTGAGCTGCTGGAAATGATACTCCCTGCAATCATAACAAAGAGAGTGTGAGTGAATAAGAATAAGAAATCAACAGAGCACTTCCATTTTGTCTGCAGTGTCTTATCGTCCTGTTATGAATATATAATCATACCTCACTGATGCGAGGAGACAGCAGGCTGACATGAACGGGTATGGGAATAGATACTAGCGTGATGCGAAATAGATTATGTTTTCCTGAGTTCCTTAAATTACTATATACAGTGATAAACTTCTACAAACAACATCCATGTTGACCAATATATTCAGTGACGGTGCTGCTGTTTGAGGTGGAGTTTGTCCATGTTTTTTTTTTTTTATTAGGAAAAAATGATATTAATCTAAAACAGTGTGAGAAGAATGGAGCACACTGAAAATCAAAGAGGCAAAGAAATGGTAGGCTGTTTCCTTTATACTAATAAAAAGACATGTGAAAGTGTTGAATTGTGGCAGAGACTCAAATAAACCATAGCAAATCTCAGGGGCCGAAAGCTGATTCAAAATAAATGGAGGTAATTAACAGATTCGAGATCTGCAAGCAACAGGTAATTGGATTATCAGTGGATAATTTGTTTCCGTGGAGGTTTTTACTATCTGCACATCTGTAATACTTCATCCCAGTCATTTTGTTCTCTGAAAGAATGTCCTTAGAACTCAGTTAATCCCCCATATGATCTCTGTAATGAAGTTACTTTAAAGAGATGGGCACTGCATTTTTATTCTCAAACAGCATCCAAAACTCTCATTTTAATTAAAAATGACACTTTATTTCCTCTGTTTCAGTTCTGTTTCTCATTTTTTAGTTTTGAAAAGAATATTGTTTTCATTCTCTGGGGAGTATGAACTCAAGTTTAATAACTTTGATATTTTCAAATTTGACCACTAATTTATGTCTTTCTGCTAGTCATGACAGTTAAAGCATTTTACATTGCAAATATCTTTTCATAAGATTAAAGCCATGGTAACTTTGAAGGTTATGGTTATGTAATATACAGTTATATATTAGGTGTAGGTGTAGAAACCCTGGGATACAGCTTTGTTACATCCCTCTAAGGATCATGGGAATGCAGTTTCCTCTGATGGAGAAGATTAGTTGGTAGATTTTAACACTGTTGAAAATATTTATTCTAATACTTGAGTTACCTAAAATAAGTGACAAATATTCAAACACAAAATATGTGCAATAAATTGATGATTATTTATTCATTAAGGTTTAAGACATGGAAACTGGAAATGAATTTTGTGACCAGCCCTTTTGGAATCATAGAGAGAAAAACCATGTATTACTCCAGGTCTGAGTTCTCAGGCCCGTATTTTCCTTAGCAACCTGTTCTTCCATGTTTTGTTCTTCTTACCATGCAAGGGCTGTGTAATATTGCATTAAACTGCCATCAGCATTCTCAGTAAAATGCCAAGACCTTGCACTTTGAGCCCCATTAATTTTCTCTGTCATGTCTTTGTTTAAATAGAGTCACTGGGGCTGAGATATTGTCACTGCTGGTCCATCAAAGAGGTCAGGTCGTTTCCAGTCTCAGCTTTCCTTTTATGTGTCCTGGGTCTTAATCTCCCACCATCTCCTCCGAGGACACCGCTCTCCATGCAATGTGCAGCAGGTGATCCCGAAACTCACATGTGTCAGCATTGTATTGTCTTCTCAGTATGAGAAATTGAGGAGTAAGTAAGGGCTAGAATACACAATCGATATAGTTAACAGTGTAGTAATTACTTGGAATGAAATAGGATCTAGGGGGTGGGAAAAAGGAAAAAGAATAGCAGAGAAAAGGGAGAGAAATTCAAGGTAGCTGTACTAGCTACCTTGTTATTTCATTTCATTGGAAAGGAAGCTTTGTTCTAATATCAATTGGAAATATCTTTTGCTCAAATCTTATACTCCAAGCAGCTACTTTGAAGATCACAGATGACAGTTTGCATTGTGCTAAATATTGCTATTCTCCTACTGTCATGTTATGAAATTCTGGTTTACCCTTTTTCAATAAAATAAGAAAAATAATGTCAACACAAATTGTTCCTTTTCCCCTTTCAGATTGTATCAGTTACATCTCTAACTGCTGGGACAAAACAGCCAGTATCCGAAATTAAGGAAGGACCAGTATATCTGGCTCAGTTCATGGAGGCTTCAGTCCATGCTCAGCTGGCTCTGAGGCACAGCGCAGTCGTTTGAGGTGGTGGAAAACACCAAAGAAAGCAAGATCACATGGGAGCAGCCGGGCAACAATGGCCGCAGCCAGGAAGTCGGGCACCCGTAAGTTGCATTCAGCCCATCTGCCTCAGGCTGGGTGGAAACTATCAATTTACACCTTGGGAGGAGATGGGAAGGCAGCAGAGAGCAAGGCTAGAAACAAAGTAAACCAGAGATGGCAAGATAGCTCAGCAGTCTAAAGCACCTGCTTAGGACAACTCGGGCAACTGCAGGGACTGCAGTTGAATTCCTGGCCCAAATGCTGTGCCGGAGCAACCCCCAGGGCAGGCTGGGCCATAAATAAATAAATAAATAAATAAATAAATAACCTTTAAAATAATTATTTTTTAAAGTAATAATCCCAGCAGCACTCACACTCATAATCTTAGCACTGGATCATGAATTAATCACAAACACCAGAAGTCCACCCCCTAGCTGCATAGAGTTTTGAGGTGACCCCTAGAGAGAAACCATAAAACATATCTATTTTATTGCCCCTCTCTTTAGGTAACTCATGACTTTTCAATAGAAACAAAAGTGAATTTCTTTATCTCTCTCCATCATAGGAATCTGTTCAGCTAGAAGTGAACAATAGGAGAATCTGAAATAATAATGCATGCATTGATTAAAACTGTTGTCTAAATTATCATAATGTTAATATTTACACTTTCACAAATTCTTTTTCTCCTGACATTGATGAAACAATGTAATGTTTTCAGTTTACTACCCATGATTTCACAGAGAAGATGAGGTAACAGGTACTTGTTTCTTTGCTAATGTGCACCACAAACTTTGCTAAATATGTTATTTGTGTTTCTCAAGAAAACATTTATTTTAATTAGGTTTTGATTACTATGTAGTTTATATGTGTTTTCTTTATTGGAAACTTATACCCTAGTACCAGTAAAAAGTAGGGACAGGTCTAAGACAGAAGAAGGGTCTCACTGTGACTCTCCCTGGGAAGCGATTTGATTCTGTTATTGGTCTCTTCTGCAACATAAGTAGAGATTCTTCTTAACATAAGTACAGATTAAACAAAGAGGTAGGGAAAGAAACAAACAAACAAAGAGATAGGAGAGATACTGATCAGAACAACTTCAGACTTTATTCTTTCAGATCGTTTTGTGGCTATAAAACAGTTAATCAAGTTGCTCCTTTTCAGAAATGACTTTCTTGAAAGACTTTATAGTGGGTGTAACAAGAATTCTGAGTCTGTACTTAGACTTGTTGTAAAGGACTACCGGAAGCTGTGACCAGGGTCTGCTACTAATGATCACGCTGTTGGTCTTGCGGTTCCTCTTCATGACAATCACGTCATTTTATCATCTTTTCTCCATCGTTTGACAAAAATCAAGGTTAGATGTTCGGTCCAGATTTGCATAGTGTAGTTTACTCGTGTCATTTCTTGGATGACCTGTTTTCCTCTTTTCTGCATTCTAAGAGTTCCTCTGACATGTTGTTCCTTTATTAAAAACTGATCCATCTTGCAGTATGTCTGTGTCACTCTGTGGACATTGCATGTCATTGTAGATAATCCCCCATTTGTTCCCTTAGACAAAACTCAATTGAGAAGCACTTTCAGTTCTAGGTCTGTATTCTAGACATGAAGTGCTTTGCTGAGCGTATTTTGAAAGCAGTTTCTTTTAAGAATGCAAATTTTAAAATGCTAAATAAGCAATGATAGGATTTTGGCTGGAGTTAGGGGTTAGTGAGTGGAAACTCACTCTTGCTATACATTTTTATGAAGAAATCATATATACATTTCCTCATACACTTGTGAGAAGTCTTCATACATTTATGCGAAAAAAATCTAGCTTGCTAGACTCAACATCCTCTGTGAGTTAGTATAGCTACCACGTGTCAGTGGTGGAAATGGATCACAAGCCATTAGCTATTTGGACTCTTAATGTCTACTTATATTCTTTAAGTTATTAGCAAGGGAGAAAAATAGTGTAAATTATTTTATTTCTAAGTGATTAGTTTCTCTGTCTCCTAAATATTATGAAAGCTGTTGCCTTAAGGCTTCTTCACTTGTAAAGGATTAAGCAAAGTAAGGGACAAGGGGTGCTAAGCCAGATGAAGTCCTGCTGCCTGGACTTAGTGGTACATGTTCTAGCTTTGCATGATCCACAGGACCCAAGTGACCACGCAGTTCCAGCTCAAGCGATCTCTCCCATGAGGTACATTTATTATTTGGAGAAATGTTTAGTAAAGCAATTGAAAAAAAAAAGTTCATCTTTCACCATGTGGGTGTTTTGCTGCCTTACTGCCAGCTGTAGTTTATAAAATGGGTCGACGTTAAATTTAAATATGGTGTGAAAGTATTTATATGCGTATCTACAAATTGGTCTTTCCATAACGTGTCAGAAGAGGAGTCATTTCAACTTATATTCTTGCCAATCAGCCTACTGAAAAATAGACACCAGAAGAATCCATTGAAATGTGTGTGCAGAAAAAATATAGGTAATTTACTATAGTGGTTTTGACTTAGCAAACAATGAACACAGCTGGGTGTGTGTGTATGTGTGTGTGTGTGTGTGTGTGCCTGCATTTCTTATCTGTCATGGCACTGTCATTGCTTTCTAAGAACGCCAGGCCCCATCTACAGAAGCTGCACTGAAGGATCCTTTCCGATTGAACCCTGTATTCGTCTTCCGCTCAGATGCCTCCAGTGAGGTCTTCAGGCAATATACGACTAAGTCCATAAGGTAGAACATTGTTTTATGCATACCAGACACAGACAAAGCTTACATATCATGCCATGTATTTAGCACACGAATGTGGAAGTTCAAAGTTCATTACTGGTGTACCACTCTGGTTGTGATTTCCAGGAGGGAAACAAGAGATGTCTTATCAGGGAGGGAGTGCGCTCGAAAGCAGTTGTAGCGCTAATTACAGACTTTTATAATGGCTCTCTCAGGAGGACAAGGAAGGAAGCCCACAAGAGCTGCCTTAACTGCTCCCATGAACATGGCCTTTAGTCATGGCAAAAATACTCACAATGCCTCACCGCCTGTGGTTTCAGTGCTCCAATGCATGGGTCTTTTGAGACCAAGTCAAATCCAAACCATGCGGGTACGAAGCAGTTATACCACTTCCAACGGATTTCAAATTTGAAAAGTGTCCTTGGGCCATCAATTAACCACTCAGGCAGGGTTTGGTAGTTATGAACATTCCATGAAACAAAAATAAACCTATTTGTTGTGATTTTTCTTTGGTAGCATAAGATATTGTTTGTGTAGCAAGAAAGGGACAGAAATGCTTAGTGGTATTGTAAAAAAAAAATGTTAATCTCATTTATTTATTTATTTATTTATTTATTTCTATTTGAAGGAAGGCTCTATAGGGACAGGGTGTTCAGGGTCTCACTCCTGGATTGGACATGTAGTGATCTGGCTCTTTACAGCCTCCCAAGAGCTGGGATGGCAGGCACCCGACTCCACGCCCAGTCTCAATTGCCATCTCAAGTCACCCTGGGGTTGGGGCTGGCACCCCAGCCACTGTGCCTGCTTGCAGGTGCCTTAATCTACTGAGCTATTTGGCTGGTCCTTGCCAATGGTGATGAAATAGATTAAGTACCATTAACGTTGGTATTGTCAAGTCACTTTGTGTCTTTTTTAAAATGTATTTAGTAGAGGGTCTCACTACACAGATCAGACTTGTAGTGATCCCCCTGTCCTCCGTCTCCCCAGCACTGTGATTACAGGTGCATGCCACCATGCCCAGTCGCAATCCTGGTCTCAGTGAGCCCAGGGGCTGGGCCTGCTTGGCAAATATCTGCTTAAAGCAGGCGTTTGAATCCACTGAGTTTCTTGGCTGGTCCTTTTGTGGAGAATTTTGAGAGGGATAGGCTGCTCTCCTCTGGGCTTAAGAGAAAACGAAACAAACAAACAAACTCTCCAAAACAACTCTGTAACATTTACAGAACAGGAGAATACAATGTTGAGAAGATATTTGTGTCATTTCTCAAATCAAAGAGAAATTCAAAAGTATTAGTAAGAAGTCTCACTAGAAAACTCAACTTCAGTAATAACAACTGGTTCACAGAATAACAGTGTTCTTATTCAAATCATTTGCAGGTGTGAAAGGATAATGCCTTAGTAGTGAAGGCCTTCCAGTTTGTGTTTTTACAAATCATGTATTCAGATCTAACTTGGGAAAAAAAGATGCCATTCTCTCTGATACACAGGTGCACGTCATTAATATATGTGTTGCCTGAATCCTATGGGAAAATCGCTGATGAATTTGTTTACTAAAAAAAGCACATCTTTCACCTTAATAATATCCTCTTAGATATTCAGATTCATATCACCACCCCTCTTCTATACACCACAAGAAAATCATGTGTCATTTTGTATTCTCTCTTCAAGAAGAATGTTTTTCTTACTTTTGCTGAAGAATATTTTTAAAGAAAAACAGAGATAACTTAGGCTAGAATTGAATTAGCTCTTTAATGAGGAAAGGAGTAAGATATTACAATTAACTCAAAAGACAAGGCGAGAAAGAGACATACACTCACAGTAGTTTTTTGTTTATTTGTTTGTTTGTTTTTGTTTTTGTACAGGGTCTAACTACACAAATCAGACACATAGTGACAGTGACTCTGATGCTTTTAGCCTTCCCAGTTGTGAGATTGTGGGTACACACTACCATGCCCAGTCTCAGTTACTGTCTCAGAATACCCCGAGGCTGGCACTGGATTGGGACAGAACCCCATTCCCGATGCCTACCTCAGCAGGCACTTTAGTCCACTGAGCTATCTAGCTGGCTCTATAACAGAATTATTAAGATGTGCAAGCCGGGCGTGGTGGCGCACACCTGTAATCCCAGCACTCGGGAGGCTGAGGCAGGAGGATCGGTGCGAGTTCGAGACCAGCCTGGGCTACAAAAGTGAGCGCAAGACCAGCCTGAACTGCATAGTGAGACCCTGTCTCAAAAAGACAAAAAAAAAAAAAAAAAAGATGTGCAAACAGGGACAATCTAACTTCTCTCAAGGAGACAACACAGTTGGAGCTTTAATGAGGGAAGATAATAATGTCCCTTAAGAATCATTTTGCAGGGCTGGAGATGCCACTCAGTGGCACAAGCACCTGCTTGGCAAGTAAAAGATCCTGAGTTCAATTCCTGATAGAAAAAAAAAATGAAGAATCATTATGTATTTAAGTCTAGGCTTTAGACACTTTGTTGTATCTTGTAATTAGATCAAAGCAAGTGAAATATTATGATCAGATAAAAGCAAGAGACATACGCTAAAACTATATAGTTATTCTACAGGAGTATCAACTAATATTTTATAGTGTTTGTTTGGTATATTGTCCGTATCTCTGATTAATTTGTGCACATCCTTTATGTCTAGCTAGAAATTATAGCAAAATATGCCTTGTATCTTGATTGCTTGTTTTCTTACTCTAAGTAAAAGAAAAGTGGGTAGAAATTATTAACATAAGCCATATTAATTAACATTAATGATCATTTGATCTGCAAGTATGTGGCCTAATAGTGAACCATAAAAGAAGTCCTTGAAACCTTAGCAAAGAATAATGCTTTGTTATTAATATTATTCCTTTTCTGGTGTAACTGTTTGGTTAATGGCAGTACTCTCAATTTTACCTCATTATCTACTCATTTACTTTTACAGAAGGAACTGTATTTAAATCAGCAAAACACATAGCATGATAGCACCACAAATAATGTAATCTTAAAACATTTAATATGCATTATATTATATGTAAGGATACATAAATATATATCTATATCTTTATCACTGCATTAGAAAGGTTGAGAACTACTGATATATAATCTTTGAGAAGCACAGTGAGCTACAAATGCCTTTTGGTTCGTTTGTTTGCTGATTTATGCCACCTCCACAATAACATATTTTTCTTTCCTTTTTTTCTGTCTTTTTGAGACAGGGTCTCTCTATGCAGTTCAGGCTGGCCCTGAGCTCACTTTGGTAGCCCAGGCTGGTCTCGAACTCACCCCGGTCCTCCTGCTTCAGCCTCCCGAGTGCTGGGATTACAGGCGTATGCCACCATGCCGGGCTACATATTTTTCTTGAAATACACAGAAGATGAGAAGTGAAGGTCTTTGGAAAAACTAAAACAAATGAACAATTTATTTATCAATTGTTAGACAATGTTTCTGTTGCTTAATTGTTTGGTAGGTCATTGAATACTATATACACAAACCAGCACAATATAAACAAAGCAAAGTAGTATTATGAGCCCTAAAAAGTGCAGCATTTAGGGGCAGAGGTCCATATAAGTATATATAGAAGTCCTGGGCTTTCATGAGTTTTCACTCATACGCAACATCCCTGTGAACCATGATTGTGTAGATTTTTCTGAGATACAATTATTCCCTCCACAGTCCAGGGGTACAGCTGCCATTCTAATTGTCTAGGACTGAGTGTTCAGAACGTCATAGGCTGTGCTTGGAGTATTTCAGCACTTTGAAACATCTCATAAGGAGCTGAAATAACACCATAGATTGAAGCCTTACCCCGCAGAGAGCTGGTCAATACTCACATGACCAGCATTCTCAATGGTTTTTGATTTATGGGCTGATTAGAAGTAAAGCAAATCCCACTTCCTTCTCATTAGTGGAAATTACCCATTAATGAAACCGTAGAGAAGTCAATCTTACATGATTTATTTCGTCTCTCCGAGCTCTGATTATAGGTCATGTTTTCCTCTCAGAAAATTTGCCCACACAAAAATTAGGTTGAACACAGAAACAGAAGTACCTGCATTTCTGAGTCATTTGGATCGCACATCATTAGAACTTCAAAAATGTTAAGGTTGATTTCAAAGGAAGTGCAGTGTAGATGGAGAGAAATTTCCATTATCTATTTTTATTAAAGGAGAAAATATACTTTGGATGTATGTGGTGATATGAAATACAGAGCAATGTGAGTGGGGACATCTTGAGCAGTGCAACACTGGGCACCAGCTCCCAAAGAGCTGAATCCTTCATTCCACAGCTTGCTTTGCCAGTGCTGTTAATAGTAAAGGCTGTGGGCACCCTTGCTTCCAGTTGCTTAGGCCAGATATTCTGATGTATTATGAAACACTTCTTTTCACTATTTGTATGTAGCAAGCACAGCACTTAGATTATTTGTTCTCTTCAGTATTCTCCAAAATTGATCAGCTCTATTTTCTACTACTTCTGCACTTTAAACTGGATTATGAGTATTTCTCCAGTGTGTCCTAAAGAATAATTCTACACCTATCCTGTCTGCCTTAAGAAGTAGACATAATTTTAATCAATTGTCAGAAAAACAGAAAAGCGTGATTGTCAAAGCCTGGTTGTGTCTGTCTAATGGACATAACTACCATACTTCCACCCACACATAACACAAGTATGCACACAAGTACACACTTGAAAGATTCTTCCTAGAAGAAATTCTCGAAGTTTTTAGTGGTTTATATTTATGTCAATAAATTGATCCTTATTTCATATGCAATTACCATATGCAAGCTTTTAACTCACCTTTCAACTAGTTTGCCTAGATGGTATAACTAGTACATTTTCTTTGAAATTTTCCAGGCAAATCTAGAAACTTACTCTGATGGGACGTACAGATAAGTTTAGCCAAACATCTGTTGCTATGGATGAAATTATCCTTGTCAAAACTATACAGTTTCCTAAAAAGAAATTGTGAAAATTATGAGAAACAGTAGAAAATATGATAAGCCACCCCATCACAGTACCCTAGATATCACTAGTTGAATTTTAATGTAATGAGTCATTTGAAGCGCAAAGTCTAAGACATAAGAAGTGGAGTAAGGCCGGAGAGTCTGTATTTTTGACAAGCTCCTAGGACAACCCTATGCTACTAAATATCTGAAGAACTCTGAGTAGTAATGCATTAGGAATATTTGTAAATGTATTATTAATGTAGTCTTTCAAGCTAGTATTTGAAGGACTAATCATGAATCTGACTCTTTGTTTTTTGGCTGACTGAGAAGTTCCTTCATTGTTTAAGCTTCAAATTTCAGGTGCATTAAATAATGGTGCATAGGTGAACTTTGAGTGGCCTGTGAGACACAGGAAACTTGTAATCAGTGGGCCAACGTGCACAGGCATGGAGCTATCCTGGCACCATCTAAGAACTTTGGTGGACTCTGGGTGGTCTATGGAACTCTGGGTGATTGCTGGAAGCTTCAAAAATTCCAAAACCAGGAGATAAGGGCAATCTTAATTTTCTAGCCCACACATAGTTAATCCAAGGGACAATGACATACAAGAACTTGGAAGTGACACACCAGAAATCTGAAAATCATAGCAACTGAAGTAAAAAAAAAAAAAAAAAAAAAAAAAAAAAAAAAAAAAAAAAAAAAAAAAAAAAAAAAAAAAACAGGGCCATCAGGCTATGAAAGAAGCATAGTGAGATATAGTCTCTCAGTAAAAATAGAGAATAGGAAAATGATGAACACAGTGAATAAATGATACAAAAAAGAAGAAGAATGCATAAAACAGATTCCAACAGATATCCAGGAAATGAAGAACTCAACTGAAAGCTGGAAAAGCTTCTTGAATGAAATGAAGATAGACTTTCATACCTTGAAGACAGTGTTGCTGATAATGAATGTGAAATAAAAAAAAACTCTTAAAACTGAGAAGAAATCAGAAAATAACAGTTCATCAGCTACAAAGCCATGGAAAGAAGTGTAAGAATAAAAGATGTCAGTGAAGCATCAGAAGGCAGCACAAAAGACATAGAAAAACTCTTTTGAGAAATACTAAGAGAAAATTTTACAACAATGAGAAAAGAACCTAATACACTGATAAGGGAAGCATAGAAAACTTCACATCATAATCACAATAGATCTACACTTACGCACATAATAATCAAGATCTCAGATATTCAACTAAAGAATAGAATATTAAAATCTTCTAAAGAGAAGAAACATTTCACCTACAATGTAAAGCACATCAAAATCAGGGCAAGATTTCTCAACACAACCCATCAAATCAGGAATAGTGAAGTATTTCAGGTCATGAAAGTAAATAATTTTAAACACAGATTGATGTACTTTGAAAAACTATGTAATAAATTCAGTGATGAAATAAGATTGTCCCATAATAACGAACAATAGAAGAAATTAATGAACATCAAACCAACCCTACAGAGTACTGTCAGATATTCTAGAAAGAGACAGAAGTGATCACAGCTTCAAGAACAACAGAAAAGAATCACCAAATAGAAGCAACTAAAAAGATGAAAAGCTACAAAAACAATAGAAAAATAACATGACAAAAATAATCCAATGTATATCACTTATAACTATTAACATAAATAGCCTCAGTTCACCAATTAAAAGAAATTTACTAGCAGAGTGGATTAATAAATGTAAAACAATATTCTGCATACAAGAAATGCATTAGACTCAAAAGGAAATTCGCAGAATAGAAACCAAGTGTTGGGAAAACAATCTTCCATCCCTCAGGAAATCACAAAAAAGCAGGGGTAGCTATCCTGGTTGCTGACAATATTAACTTTAAACCAAAAGTCACTCACAGGAAAAAAGAAGGTCAGTACATACTTGGTAAGGGAAAACTGCAAGAAGAAATATATATGCACTCAATATAGGAGCGTCCTGCTACATTAGATAAATTTTAATAGACATGAAAAATCGGATAAGCAATAATGAAATAGCAATGGGGTGCTTTAACATACCACTATCACAAACAAATAGATCAGCTAGGCAAAAAATCAGCAAAGAAATAACAGAACTAAATCAAACTTGTGAAGAAATTGACTAGATAGACGCTTACAGAGTGTTTCATCCAGCAAAAACAGAACACACATTCTTCTCTGCTGTATATGAGACATATTCCAAAATAGACTACATACTAGCACACAGTGAACACTTAAGTAAATGCAAAGAAATTGAGTTTACCCCATGTATACTACCTGATCATAGTGTAATAAAACATGAAATTATTAACAAAAGAAACTACAAAAACCATAAACTTATTGCAGTTAAAAAGCAATCTGCTAAACAGGGCTGGATCAAGATAAACTTAAAGAAGAAATTTTTAAGTAGTTACAATCAAATGAAAATGCTAAAATGAAGATACAACTTACCAAATCTGTGATATGAAGTGAAAGCAGTAAATTCGCTCACTAGGAGAACAAAAGAAGCCCAAATGAAGGATTTTATGCTGCACATCAAGCTCCTAGAAAAATAAGAGAAAGACAAGCCTGGAAAAGGCACAAAATCATAAAGCTTAGAGCAGAAATTAATGAATTAGAGATGAAGAAAGCAGTGGAAAGAAAACATGAATGAAAAATTTGGCTCTTTGAAAGAACAAATAAAATTGATAAAGCTGTAACCAACCTAATCAAAGAAAAGAAAACACAAATTCATGCAATAAAAAAGGAGAAGGACAAAATCACTACAGGCCTTAGCGAAATTCAGAAGATGTTCAATATGTACTTTCAAAGTCTTTACACTTACAGGATGGAAAATACAGAGAAATATGGACAGTTTCCTTGACACATATAAAACGTCAAAGCTCAGTCAAGAAGATATACAGACTCTGAATAACTCAATAATGAAAAATGAAATTGAAAATACAATAAAAAATCTACCAAAACAAAGAGAACTCCAGGTCCCAATAGATTTAAAACAGAATGGTTCAAGATATTTAGAGAAGATTTAATGACAACTTTTCTTAAACTCATTAGTGAAATTCAAAGGAAAGCAATTCTCACAATTAATTCCTGAAGACAAGTATTACTCTCATTCCAAAACTAGAGAAAGATTCAACTGTAAAAGAGAACTACAGGCTATTCTCTCTAAAGAATATATAATGAATATATATAATATATATATATATATATATATATATATATATATATATATATGAAAAATACATCAATAAAATACTATAATAAAAATGCATCAACAAAATACAACAAACCAAGTTTATACATTATCATCAAATGGGATTGCTTCCAGGAATGCATGGATGGTTGAACACATGTATATCCATAAACGTATTATACCATATTACTTGAATCAAGAACTAAAAGCACAAAATCATCTCAATAGATGCAGAACAATCTATCTTTTGACAGAGTCAACACTTATTAATGACAAAAACCCTACACAGCATTAGAATAGATGCTCCATATCTCAACCTGATAAAAGCCATCTATGACAAACCAATAGTCAATGTTATGCTAAACGGGCAAAAATTGAAGGCCTTCATTTAAAATCAGGAACAATAGAAGGATGTCAACTGTCTCCAATCCTGTTCAATATAATCCTGAAAACATTAAACAGAGCAATTAAGCAAGAGAGAATATTAAAAGGAATAAGGGTTAGAAAAGAAGTGAGGGGCCCAGCAGGATGGCTCAGTGGTCTAAAGCCCCTGCTTGGGAAAGCTTGGGCGGCTTCAGGGACCTCGGTTCGATCCCCAGCACCACATGCTGCACCAGCCCTGTCCCCAGGGCGGGCTGAGCCAGCCATAAAAATGAGTGAATAAACAAATAAAGGTTCTGAAACAAGAAAAAAAATGTAAATAAAATTTAAAAAAAGAAAAGAAGTGAAATTGTCAGTATTTGCAGATGACATGATACTCTACACGATGACCCCACAAACTCCACTTTGAGTCTTCCAGATTTAATCACCAAATTCAACAATGCAGTGATAAATAAAGCAATACCCAAAAATCAGTACCAGTTTTTTACACAAACAATGAGCACACCAAGATAAAAATTAGAGGAACCATGCCTTTCATATTAACAATTAAAAAAAAATGAAATATTTAGGAATAAATCACACAAAAGACATAAATGATTCACTGAGTAAGAATTATGGTACTCTAAGAAAAGAGATTTAAGAAAATGGAAAAATAGTCCATGCTCCTAATAGGAAGAACTAACATTGTGGAAATGGCTATATCCCAAAACTTATACAGATTCAATGCAATCTTGTTTAAAATACTACTAGTCTACCTCATGGAACTAGAGAAAATTAGCCTCAAATTCACTTAGAACAGAAAAAGGTCTAGAATATCTAAAGCCATCCAAGAAACAAAACAAAGACAAGATGTATCACAATCCTTGTCCTGAAATTATACTCTAAAACTACTGTGATAAAATCAGCATTGTACTGCAGAAAGACAGTCATGAGGATCAATGGAATAGATTAGAAGATGCAGATATAACTTCTAACACACACACACACACAGCCACCTTACCTATGGTAAAGTGGCCATGCATGTTCGTTGGAAGATGGTTAGCTTCTTTAATAAGCAATGCTGGAAAAACTGGCTTTCCACATGCCAAAGATTAAAACTAGACCCATATCTGTCACCATGCACAAAGCTACAATCAAAATAGATTGAAGGTTTAAATATTAAAATAGAAACAATATATCTTCTGGAAGAAAATGTAGGTAGAAATCTTAAAGATGTAGGAGTAGCTATAGAGTTCATCAACAGAAATCAAACTGCATGAGAAGTCAACAACTTCTGCATTTCACAGTAAATCACCAACAGAGTATAAAGAAAACCCACTAACTGGGAAAAAATTATAGCCAACTGTCCCTCCAATAAAGGCCTTCAATGTAGAACAAATAAAGAATCTTTATATATCTGGCCCCTAAATTAAAAGACCCAATTCAAAAATGGGTATCTGAGATAAATATACACTTCTCAGAGGAAAAAATATAAATGGCAAGTAAATATTTGAAAAAATTATTCAACATCATTGGCCACTGAGATACCATCTCACCAGAAAGAGGACTGAGATAC
Source organism: Myocastor coypus (assembly GCA_004027025.1). Lineage (NCBI taxonomy): Eukaryota > Metazoa > Chordata > Mammalia > Rodentia > Myocastoridae > Myocastor > Myocastor coypus. Next base: position 12,402 of record PVJA010007425.1, on the reverse strand, counting down.
CATCTCACCAGAAAGAATGGGTAACATCAAGAAATTACCCTGTAACCAATGTTGGAGAGACTGTGAGGAAACAGAAACACTTCTGCACTGTTTATGGGAGTGTAACCTGGTACAACCACTATGAGAATCAGTGTGGAGATTTCTTCAAAAGCTAGGACTGCGGATACCATTTAAGGCAGCTATTCTCTTTCTGGGAATTTTTTCCAGAAGATCTGAAAACCTCATACCATTGTGGTATATGTGAACACATACTTACAGCAGCATAATTTGTCATAGCTAAATCCTGGAAATAAATCAGATGACCATCAACAGAATAATGTATAAAGGAGATGTGGTATTTGTACACAGTGGAGTATTATTCTGCTATGAAGTATGATACACTTGAGTCTTTTGTCAGTAAATGGATGCAACAAGAGAACGTGGTCTTAAAGGTGCATCGAATCAGACCTGCATGTGCAAATATCATATTTATTCTTAGTGTGAGAATGTGAAAGAGAAAAATGGAGTCTGAAGGGTACAATAGATACTAGGAAAAGAGAATGATCATATTCAAAGGGAAAGTGTTACGGAGTTGAGGAGAAGGAGAGAGCAGGAAGTGAGAAAAAGGGATTTATCTATGTATGTAAGTGGGGTGGTTTGGACAATTGTACTGTGCTTTTCTGCTGGTCTACGGGAAGAAGCAGTTAATGCTTTAACTTGCTTCATCTCCTTCTTTCAATTGTACTTTTTATCTTCTTAATTTGTTATGCATTTCTTTTTTCTTCCTTATCTCCAATTTGCATGCACCTATTTGGTAATGTGACTAACTGGTTGGAAGACAACACTAAGTATCACGACAAACACTGTGAAATTCATACTTCTTCATTAAGTGTAATCCTGATACTGTATACTTTGTTTTAATTCTAATTTTTACTCTCTTTAAAAAAATAATTTGTGTTTCCATAACACAAGAATTTTGCATATTAAATGAGCTTATATATGCATAATGCCCCATAGCAGATTAAAACCATTAATGAAATAGCTGTGTAAGTATTTAGCATTTTTATATTCACATTGGTTTTGAAATAAACTTAAAAAAATAAAATGATATATATTCATAAAGTAGTTTCTATCTTCAGTGAAAGAACAAATAAGGATGTATAAAAATACATGAGATCTCCAGGTAAAAGACAAGGATGCACTCCATTGCCACTCAATTCAATGTAGTTTTGGAATCACTAGGTAGAGCCATTAGACAAGAGAGATTAATAAAAGGTATAACAATAGTTAAAGAAGTTCAATTATCGTTATTTGCAGATGACATGATACTCTATTTGCAAGACCCAAAAACCTCCACTGAGAAGCTCCTAGAACAAATAAATAAATTTGGTAGTATTGAATTTGTAACAGGCTACCAAGTGTATACCTAAAAGTCAATAGCATTCATTTACACTGAAACGCACACACACACACACACACACACACACACACACACACACACACACACACATACACACACACACACACTCACTGAGAGAGTAATTAGGGAAACAATTCCCTTTTCAATAGCACCATGAAAAATCAAATACTTCAAGCCGGGCATGGTGGCACATGCCTGTAATCCCAGCACTTGGGAGGCTGAGGCACGAGGATTGGTGTGAGTTCAAGACCAACCTGGGCTACAAAACTGAGCTCAAGGCCAGCCTGAACTGCATAGCGAGACCCTGTCTCAAAAAGACAAAAAAAAAAAAAAATCAAATACTTAGGTATTAATCTAACTATAAAAATGATATTCAGTGAAAACTACACTACTCTGAAAAAAGAGATTCCAGAGGATGTAAGAAAAATGGGAAGACATTCCTCGCTCCTGGATAGGAAGAGCCAATATTGTGAAGATGGCCATACCCCTACAATTGTTAAGCAGATTTAATGTAACCCCTATCAAAATATCACCAACGTACTTCACAGGCCTGCAGAAATCATTCCTAAAATTTATTTGAAACCAGAAAAGATCTAGAATAGCAAAGGCAACCCTGGGCATCAAAGGCAAAGCAGGAGGCACTACAATCTCTGACATGAAATTATACTAAAAAAAACTACTGTGGTAAAATTACCAAAGTCTTGGCAAAAAACTTGACCTGAAGATCAATGGAATGGATTATAAGATGCAGATACAACTATGAACACACTCCTCCACCTTATCTTTGACAGAGGTGCAAAACATGTTTACTGGAAGAAGATAGCCTCTTTACCAAGTGTTGCTGGGAAATCTGTCTCTCTAAAAGCTGAAAACTAAAACTTGATGCAGGTCTATCATCATGCACTAAACGAAAGTTGAAATGGATTAAAGATCTCAACATTAAAACAGACACAGTAAATCTCCTGGAAGAGAAAGTAGGTGGAAATCTTGAAGACATAGGGGTAGGCAAACAGTTCACACACACAAAAAAAAAATAAATAAATAAAATTCCACGGAGAATACTTGAAAAATTCAATAACTGGGACCTCCTCTTATTGAGAAATTGTTGAAAGATATTACCACCGGAGAGAAAAGACAACCCACAAATTTGGAAAAAGTTTTAACTGCATGGGTATTACTTGAAAGAATTATCAACTGGTACCTCATCTTGTTGAGAAGTTTTGCCTTTCAAAAGAAATTACCAATAGAGTGACAACACAACCCACAATTTGTCACTCAGACAAAGGTCTTCTATCTAGAATTTATAAAGAAATAAAAAAAAATTAGGGCTTCAAAATTTAAAGAGCCAATGCAGAAATGGACATTCAAGATAAGCATACACTTCTCAGAGGTAGAAATTAAAAAGGCAAATAAACACATGAAAAAATGTTGTACATCACTAGCTATCCATGAAATGTAAAATAAAAGAATACTGAGACACCCCAGAAAGGATGGCTATCAAAAAGAAATGAACCTACAACAAATGTTGGAGAGGATTTGGTGAAAAAGAAACCTTTCTCCACTGCTGGTGAGGATGTAGAGCTGTGCAACCATTATGGTAGTCAATGTGGAGACTTCTAAAAAATCCAGGACTTGAAATCCCACTCAATCCAACTATCCCCCTTCTGGGAATTTTCCCCAAAAACTATAAACCTTATATCCTATTGATATATCTTCCATGTTTATAGCAGCACAATTTGTGACAGCCAAATCTTGGAAACAACTAAAATGTGTGTCACCTCAGAAATAGATGAAAAAGATGTGGTGATTTTATGTAGTGGAGTATAAACTTGAAGTCTTCATATATAATTGGATGCATCTCAAAGATATACTCATAAGTGAAATAAAATAGACTCACATGTGTAAAAATCATATTGTCTTCATAGTGTAAGAACTTGAAAGAAGAAATATAAAGTGAAGAGTGTAACACAGTTAAATAGAAAGAGAGAACTTAAAACTAAACAATGAAGAGAAAGAACAGAGAAAATTCAGGAAATATGGTAGAGGCAAAAGCATACATTTATATAAACATGATGATTAAGGAAATGTTCCTAAAAATTTCTACTTGGTTTTTGAAAATAGTAGTCCATGGGTAGAAATCTCACTCTGACTAAATCTATTTGCTGATATCTGTCAACTAAGCATCTACATTGTGGACAGCAATATATAATACTAAAGTCATGCTTGGATTACCTGTCATTCTGGTCTTATAAATGTGTGCCGCTTTGAATATCATATCAATTATTGCTGTACCCTTGTATATAAAATGGTGATAAAAGTAAGTGATGGACTATAAAAACAAAATGTAGCAGGAGTGTACTGCTATAATATTGTATATGGTTTGTTTTATAAAGTTCTGTGTAAAAAATGTATAGTTGTTTTTTATCATTCCATAGGAACTTAAATTTCAGAACATTCACAGTTTTTGGAAAACAGAAGTTTCATTTTATGTCTAACATACATGGTATTCAGACAGTGATGTTAATTAAGTTTAACTGTCTCTGTTATAAGATATCAATATCATTAAGCTTCTCTTCTGGATGTATAACAACTAAAGTTTAGACACCAAAATGTAGATCGATGGGCAAAATATAGTCAATATTTCGACCCTGGCCCTTAAAGGTCAGCAAGGATTCTAGGCATAAGAAATCCTATACCATAATGTCTTGTAGCTAATTTTTGTCCCAAATTTTCTGATCAAGGAAATTATGGGACCGTAGAGGAAAGTGAACAAGATGATTTGACTGACCTTGTCAGATGCCAAAACTTATATATTTTTGTTATGCATGTCTTACTTTAACGTAGTCTTAGACATCCAGCAGAAAAGTGTAATCACAAGGTATAAAAAGTAAAACTATGTTAATATGGTGAGCTGTAAAAGGCTCAAGTTAATAACCTCAGACCACTCCCATTTCTGCACATAATTCACTGCTATTATGGACTACAGGATTATATTTGGCTATTTTTGCTATATCTACAATATTTGGACCAGCATCAAGTATAAAAACATCCTTTACAGACTTCTCCAACGGGCCGGTCAAATGGCTCAGTGGTTTAAAGTGCCTGTAAGTAGGCACAGGGGCTGAGGGTCAGTGGTTCGGCAATTGAAATTGGGCATGGTGGCATGTGCCTGTAATCCCAGCTCTTGAGAGTCTGGAAAAAAGCAGATTACTATGAGCGTGATCTAGTAATGAGACCCTGAGCACCCCATAAACCAGCAGTTCTCGACCTGTGGGTCGCGACCCCTGGCGGGGGTCGAACGACCAAAACACAGGGCTCACCTAAAGCCATTCCAAATCATAACTGTAGCAAAATTATAGTTTTGAAGTGGCCACCAAAATTATTTTTTGATTTGGGGTCACAAATTGCAGGGTCACGGCATTAGAAAGGCTGAGAACCACTGCAAACCCTTCCATAAAATTCAAAAGGAAATTAAGATAAATAAAGACTTCTCAAACAGATTCTTTCATAGGAATAGAACATCCATGTCTGGCAAAACAAAACACAAAAGGGGAATATGAAAAAGGAACGTTTTGAATGGAAAAAATACATATGTATATCCAAGATAAGATAGATATATAGGTACTTTCTCTTAGAGAAGAAATGTTTCTGCTAATGTTATTTAAATGATATATTATATCTGAATCTTGTCCTCTGAATACCATGAAGACAACTCTATGCAATGTATTAAACAATATGTATTGTATTAATCATCATATCTGTCTAAACTGTTTCTTTTTCTTTTTGCATTTTAGGGAATGTTCTGCAAGGTATTCAGGGTCTCACTACTAGATCCAACTCATAGTGATCCACCTCTTCACAGCCTCCCAAGAGCTGATATTACAGTCAACGGCCACCATGTCCAGTCTCAATTGCTGTCTCAGTGTGCCCTGAGGGCAGGGCTGGCAGGGCAGGATAGGGGAATGAATCAGTGGACCCATGCCTGCTGCAGGCACTTTAATCTGCTGAGCTATTTGGTCAGCCCTTGAGCTATTTGGCTGACCCTAATTATATAACTTGTTTTGAAACTCTTTCACTCACAGAACACTGACAAGAGATCTACAAAACGTTGTACATGGTTTCAGGGTAAATCCTTAGGCGATTTCACTGACCTTGTCATATATAAAAGTTACATTTTTATTACATAGGTCTTGGTTTACCTTGGTCTTAACCATCCAGAGGAAAAGTTTAACCATGAAGTATAAAAAGAAAAGCCATATTATTATTATTATTATTATTATTATTATTATTATTATTATTTTATTTATTTATTTTTTTTGTGGGACCAGGGTTCAAACTCACGACCTTGCACTTGCCCAGCAGGCACTTGTGCCTCGGAGCTATCTCCCCAGCCCCTGAAAAGCCATATTAATATGCTGAACTGTAAAACACTTCAGTCAACAGTTTCTGACATTGTACTATACTGTTTAGAGAAAATGTCATGGCTGCATCTTTTACTCTGAACAACTATGAAGACTACAACATGTAATGTATCAATTATTGTAACTGCTCTACTAGTCTGTTTTGAAACTGTTTCACTGTTATTTCTTTCCATTAAAATTTTAAAAAGTTGAAAAAGAAACTTTCATCATTACTTTATCTCTTTTTCTCATTAAGATGAATAAAAATGTTTATAAAAAGATACAGTGAGGGAGATTATGTTGTTGTTTTATCCGAATAAGAAACCTGAGTTTGCTCTTAATATTTTGCTTTTTAAAATTTCCTCTCAGATCATTAAGATCTTGCCTTCTTGGAATTTAATCAAAATAATACTAATAATATGGCTTTTAATATGAAAAAATGCCATACATAAAATATATATGTGATCTCAAAAATTGTTTTATGGATCAAAGAAGACAATTTCCATTAAAATAAATAAACAGAATTATAACTCATATTAGGGAGAAGTACATTAATGAAGTTTTATCTGGTGAATTTTTACGTAGTAAGAGAAAACAATATTAATAAACAATTAAAATTCATTCCTAGAAGTAAAAAAATTATTCCAATTCCACTTGAAAGATGAACTTTTAAAAGACAAAGAAGCTAACATTTAAATATTTACCACATCATTGAAAAAACTCAATGTTTTTAGTTATGCTTAGTTTTCACTGATACAGGTATCTAAATATACATATACATATACATATACATATACATATACATATACATATAAATATAAATATACATATAAATTACTTGAGGTGAGCAATTACAGCTCACTTGGGCAACAGAAACCATGTCCTGAGTGTTATAAGTCTACTGTATTAAAAGCTATGTTAGCTTTTGATTATTCATTTGAAAACATTATTGGCAAAAATAGCAACATGGAAAATTCATTTTACTTAAAATTATTATTTTTTTGATTGAAAGAGAAGGACTTCAGTCTTTATGATACGAGTTCATTTGGGTTTGCTTGAAAATTGATATTATAACCTGAGAGGAAGAAGTGGATGATTTTAGAGATGTTCAAGATTACATGGAGGGATAAAATGCTGTCACCTGACAAATGAAAATTTCATGAGATGTTTTCTCCCCATCTTTAGGTTTAAATTAGGAGCAATATGATTCTACATTGTACTCATTGAAAATAGTATGTTTTGCATGCAAATCTTTATGCACTATCCAATAAAATCTACTTTCGTGGTAGAATTGAATGCCAAATTTAAAAAAACATACAAATGGTGTGAGAAGTTGATGTATAAAAATATAATGCATTATTAAAATGTAATACCTGGAATGAAATATTTTAACTTTCTACAGAAAGATTCTGCATTTCAGCACAAAGCAGATTTAATAGTTATTACTTGGAATTCAACCTCAATCTTAGCTTCCAAGAAAGCAATGAGCAGTGCATCAGATGAGGATGCAGTAGCCTTTGTTGTTTGAATTTCTTTGAAATTTGACTTCCATCCAACTCAGTTTTGGGGAGGTCCATGGGGATTCCCAAGAGACATGTTTCCTTGTGCCACAGCCTTACTGCTCTCGATCCTAACCTGTCTTTAAGCTGAACTACGGAAAGATATCTGGAAGCAATATTGGATGGGGCCAGTGGACAAATGCACCAAAGCAGGTGCATTGTGTTTGTTGTGGACATCTGCAGGGGCAGGGTTGGAAAATATTTAAAATAACTTTATGCAACAGGCAAGAAAGAGGAATCTGGGACTATCAACGTGTCTACATGATACAAGACATGCCTATGAATCTGTAGATTGTTAGCCATATCTGTTCAGGTTTTTTTTCTCTTTTTTTAATAATAACAGCTTTGTTGTTCATATGAAAAGTATTTTTCTGTAAGAAAAAGATGATCAAAGAAATAAGATGGGAGATAGAGTCACATGTTATTCTCCTGTAGTAGTGAACAGTGATTTTACCCCCTAAGGACACAATTTGGTTTTCAGAACTGGGAGAAAGTAGCACTCCTCTTAAAGCAGCACTTGGGTAGAGGGTAAGGGTATCACTGGACACTTTGCAATTCACAGGATAGTCTTCATAGCCAGAAATGTTTTACCCACAATGCTTTTTTTATGCTAAGGTTGAGCACACTGCTTTAGTATTAGGAATCTATCAATACCTGTTGGCTTTTATTTATTATTTTACACAGCGGCGGCAGTGGGTATTCTTTATATGATTTGTTCTTTTATATTCCTTGTGGAATAAGGATATTTAGCTACATATGTTTCTGTATTTAATACTCTTGCCCATGGCCTATTTCTTCTGTATTAATAGCCAATTCTGAGAAAACTGGTTGAAATTTCTCAGACATTATTTTACGCAGGGTTAGGTTGCATGGATTTTAGGGTAAACTGATGAATCATTGGGTGTAGTAACAGAATGCATAAGTGTTAACTATGGTCTAAGTGTCTCATATATGGAATAGAATTATATTTAAAATGACTTTATTTAAGTCTAGAGGATTGCTGCAAAGATAAATTGGAATAATTCAAGTAAAACGCATGGAATAAAATCTAGCTTAAAATAATGTCAACAAAAGTACTGGGGATTTCTATGAAAGAAGAAAAGCAACAGCTCCTATCTGCAATGTCTGAAATATCTGTGCTTTCATGTTTTTGTCTTTCTCTCTCTCTCTCTCTCTCTCTCTCTCTCTCTCTCTCTCTCTCTCTCTCTTTCTTTTTTTCTTTCTTCTTTCTTGTCTTTTTGAGACAAGGTCTCACTACATAGTTCACAGCTCAGGCTGGGCTCGTGCAAACATTGTAGCCCAGGTTGGTCTCAAACTCCCAACAATCCTCGTGCACCAGCCTCCTGTGTGGAGGGATTATAGGTGTTCACCACCATGCCTGGCATTGTACAGCTCTATATATCAGCAACTGAATTTTCTCGATCTTTCATAAGTGAGACCAATTGGATATCATAAAGCAATACAGAGTTTTCGAATTACAACTGAAACCAACACATTTTCTTGATTAAGTGGAATTTTACATAGCTAAAGTGGATTGCAATTTTTCTTGGCCAACATAAAATAATAAAAATTAGAACATATTCTAAGTACCTTTTCTTTCTGACTGGCCATATTTGGTCCTCTTAGAGAATATGGTCAGTCAACTTCCCACTGGGCTGTTTGCCTTAGGCATTTTGCTGAGTGAGATTGTGTCCTTCTATCTCTTGCATTTTTCATGAATGCATGGAAATACGATCATTGCTGTTTGCTACGAAGGCAATGATTTATTCAACGAATGACATTGTGCGGAGCAAATATATAGAGTGGTGTGCAACAAGGTCTAACCTTGCAGCATACATAGAGTTGTTTAAAAGAGAGACAGAAACAGAAACGGAGATTTTTTTTTTCTTTTCAGTAGAGTGTGTTATTGGTGTGATGAACACATGAGCTCAAAGTTTCTGCCAAAATGTTCAATGTTTGAACAACATTAAAACTTTACAGTATAAAATAACTGACAGGAATAAGGAAAGAGCTGCAGAGATCACTAAGCAGTGTAAGCTCCTACCTAGGCAAGTGCTGAGACCGGGATTTGACTCCCTGCTCCACATGCTGTGTAGACCCCAACGTGGGTGCACCTAGCAGGCCAGTAACACTGCACATGGTGGCAATGGTAGCACACACTTGTAATCCTAGCACTGAGGAATCTGAAACAGGAGGATCACTGCAAGTCTGAGCTGCTAGTGAGACCCTATACCAAATACACAAAACAAAAGAAAAAGAAAGAAGGAAAATTGCTGAACTTCAATTTAATTATCTGAAAGCCTGGTAATTGAAGCCATAGGTACAGAGCCGCCAACTGATCTACTTAAGTGTGCATAATTTATAATTTACTACCCATATTAATGATTCTGATTAGAATGGCAAGGTATAAGTTATAGAAATTTCTGTAACATAATTCACCTCAAAGGTAAAATGCAGTAGCTATTTAGCTTTTATATAATAAAGTATAAATACCTGTGGCAGAAGAGTGATGCTCTTTCATTCTTTTTTTGGTCACATAGACACAATCTGAAGTTACTAGTTAGCATTCCAGGTTCATCACCTGTCTTAGTTACATTTTATTCATTGCTGGGACAAATACCTGACACTCAAAATGAAGGAGAGAAAGGCTTATTTAGCTCACAGTTTGTGGGGTTTTCAGTCCATATTTGGCTGGTCCAACACTGAGTGGAACAGGGAAGAGAGCATCCAGTTCATGGCGGTGGAACAGCAACAAAATGGTTTCAGAGGTAGCTAACCAAACAGAGAAGCAGTGAGCAACAGCTCTAGTCTGTCTCTCTGTCTCTCTTTATATTTCTTTCAGGCTCTCCGTCTTAGGATCTCCACCCTAGACCACAACCATAGTCTCAGCCCTCCTCAAACCGATAATCCCATCAGTACTAAAACACATAATCCCAGTGACTCATGAGTCAAGTCTCAATCTATGGTAGTCCCTGCCCAATGACTACAGGAGGCTTTGGGGGAACAACTCGACGTACACCATAACATCACCCTAAGGACTAAACATATTAAAGAAAGAGGGAGCACTGAAGACTGAAGATAATAGACTGAATATGAATTATGAAGTAGAGAAATTCACTGGAAAAGCTTTGTGTGAGTAGACTAAGAATTGGTATGAACCACCAAGATACTTTGCTTCAATATTGTGAGAAAAATTGGGACATAGATTGTCTTAGTTAGTCTCCTCTCATTCCTCGGACAAAATAATCAGCACCCACGATGAAGGAAGGAAAGGCTTATGTCGCTCGTAGTATGTGGATGTTGCAGTGCATACTCAGCTGGCCCCAAGGAAGCATGCAGTACAGTGAAGGGCAGAGGGCATGGTGGTGGGAAAGAGCCAAACAGCAAGAGGGAAAAGGAGGAGCAATAGCAAAAGGGACAACAGAGAGCAAGTCTGAACCCCTCATGTTGCACTGGGGCTATCAGGTCCCGGTCACACTCACATCCATCATCTCAGCAGCACTCACACCCATAATCCCAGCGCTGGATCGGGAATGGATCACAGCCTCTAGTAGGCTGTTTCATGACTGCATGAGGCTTTGGGAGGGCACCCAGACACAAAGCAATACACAGACTAAAATGTGATCAGTGTGATAAAGGCAGACCTTTTGAGCAAACTTGGATCTTTTACCATATACCACACCACAGAAAAAAAGTTATAAAACATAATGTCATTTGCCTTAGGACCCTTCCTCTTTGAAGATGTTTATGTATGAGAGTGAAAACATTTGGTGGGTTTTTTGTTAAAGACTTAAATACCTGTGTGGTAATGAAAGAACGTTGTCTATAATGTCTCTTTAACATTAAAGTGAAAAACTACATTAATTCATACTTCACTAAAGTTACTAATGAAAGTTAGGAATAGATTGAATGTCGAATACATTCCTGGATGTCATTCAAGTATGGAGAGAGAAAATTGCACCAGCGGTGACCCATGGCTCTGTCACAAAAATGAGATGTCTATCTCATGAGGCTATGACAGTCAGCAAAAAATTTAAATAATGACAATTAAAAGATGGCTGGCTTCTCTAAGTAATGAAAGTTCAATATCTTCTAATTATATTGGTGGCACACCATGGTTACAAAATATGAGTTAGTAGCTCTAATGCAGTACTGTAATTATTCTTTTATTCTGGCTGTGAGCTGCATGCCTGTAACTCTCTTGGGCTTATGAAATATGCCGTTGCTGCCAAACAAGGAACTCAGTGTTTTCAACATGGTTGAGGAAAGTGGCGGCTTAGGGAAGAAAAACAATTTTAAACAATTTACTTCAGCAATTATTCATCACCATTGACTCTGTCTCACCTTATGTTACGTACTAGAAATAAGGCAAAGATCAATAAGCTGTGACAGCTTCCCTCAAGACTCACTTTGTAGTGGAAAAATGAAACGTGAAAGGTAAAGCACAAAATAAGGAGAGCGTATTGACGAAACTGAGCTCAAACCTGTGAGAGTGCACAGAGGTCGAGCAGGTGTGTTTGGTGCATGGTCATGGCAGCAGAAAAAGAGAGTGTGGGAAGTCTGCCAAGAGAGATTTAACTTTATTAATTGCAACCTAAAAGAACAGCACACTTCTTGAAGACACTACAGGGTAGGAATTAGGAATGCAGCTATATTGAAAGAAGAGGAAAGGTTGTTATAACTTGTGTGATTCAAAAATTGGATGTTTGTATGGCATGCCTCTACTTCCCCCATTAGACACATGAAAAAAATTTAAGCAAGTCGGCACCATGGCTTAGCTGGTTAAAGCGCCTGTCTAGTAAACAGGAGATCCTGGGTTCGAATCCCAGCGGTGCCTAGGCTTGCGGGAAAGAATGAATTATTCCTGGAAGGAAACTGGCCCCATCTTCCTTTAAGTCGGGCGTGGTGGCGCATGCCTGTAATCCCAGCACTCGGGAGGCTGAGACAGGAGGATTGGTGTGAGTTCGAAACCAGCCTGGGCTACAAAAGTGAGCTCAGGACCAGCCTCAACTGCATAGCGAGACCCTGTCTCAAAAAGACAAAA
>PVJA010007424.1:0-68611 GCA_004027025.1 Myocastor coypus | reverse complement strand
CGTTTACCAATTAAAGATATGAAGAAATGCATAAGAATATCTATGTTTAGACAGACATAGTATTCATATGATCCATTGATAAATAGATCAGTTTATTGGTAGTTCAAGGTAAATATATATTTTGCATAAAATAACATAATTTATTCTGCAAAATAGGTGAAGTATATATTTTAATTTTGGCAAGCTCAGTTTTTGGAAACCTTGCGATTGGGGCTCTCCAAATTTCTCAAACGTATTTCTATGTTTATGAGTCTCTTCTATAATGTACAAACTCTTTGCTGGGTGATAAAATATCATAATTATATGCATGAGCTGACCTTCCACACAGGCCCAAAAGTGGCTGGATTACTTGGTAGTATCTGAGACATTATATGAGGCCTCACTTCTTTAAAAATTCCTACTCTGTTATGTGTTTATTTTATTGGAATCCTGCCATTCACCCAGCATAAAAGGTGCACAGGTATGAGAAAAGATTCCTGATTAAGTTTAGTTAATGGTTCACTTTGCTATTCTAGAGCTCCATGTCCTATTTAATGCGACTATAAACAATAAAACCAATAACTAACCATACTTCAGGTACTTAATATTTGTTTAGTATGCCAGGTACTTTGTGCATAAATGACATAAGGCCAAATTTTTTTTTCACATTTTACAGGAAAATAAATAAATTATAGAAGAATAAAGTGACTTGCTCATTGCCCCTGAACTTAGCATCTTGTGCTTGCCAGGCAAGCACTTATTCTACTGAGCTATCTCCCCAGACCCAAGTTTTTTCTTTTTTTTTTGGTGGGACCGGGGTTCAAACTCACGACCTTGCACTTGCCAGGCAGGCACTTGTGCCACGGAGCTATCTCCCCAGCCCCGAGAGAAGATTTTTTATTATTATTATTATTTTCAGCAGAACTGGGGTTTGAACTCAGGCTCTTGCACTTGCCAGGCAAGTGCTTCCTCTACTGAGCTATCTCCCCAGCCCAAGTTTTTTCTTAAAAAATAGTTTATTGATACATTTTAGGCACACATAATGATCACATCCATCACAGGGCATTTGCGCCTGTGCGTGTCTCCATGCCTCATCCCCCCAAACCCCCTCCTCTTTTCCACTCCTCTTCCTCCCCTTAGTTGTGAAAGCTTCCTTCCCATATCTTCCTTCCTTCCCCCCACCCCTTGCTCCCTTTCCATCTGAGCATTTTCTCCTACTTCCCAGTGCCTGTTACACACTTTGGTCCTTACTTACACTTCTGGTTTCTGACACCAGAGAAACATTACAATAGTTAAACATGTGTCCGGTTCATTCCACTACAGCGTGTGGTCTCACGGTTGATCCATTTACCTAGAGATGTTTCAAAGTTATACTCCTTTACAATTGCCCAATTTTTAAGTGACATCATAGAAAACAATAGTTCCACAGCACAGCCAGGACACAGATGCTGACCTGGTCGGAGTCCAGGGCATTTCCATCATATGGGCTGACACACTGTATATATAGCTGTACTCAGCCTGCCCATCCTGTCCTCATTTTTAACTCCTGACAAGTACCCATCTATTTTCCATTTCCATAATTTTGTTAGCTCAGGAATGGCATTATGAATGAAATCCATCTGTCTGTCTGTGTATAGTAGACAGCCTTTTGGCATTGTGTATTTTCACTTGGCATAATTCTCCGGATGCATGATCCAATTTTTCCACATCTTCAGCAGAATTTGGTATTGTCACTATTTTTTAAAATCTGGGTAGCATTTTAACAATTTTTCTAGGTGCATATGACATCTTATTGTGATTTTTTTTTTTTTTTAAATTTTTTATTTTATTTATTTATTCACTCATTTTTATGGCCGACTCAGCCTGCCCTGAGGGCAGGGCTGGCACAGCATGTGGTGCCGGGGATCGAACCGCGGTCCCTGAAGCCGCACAAGCTTGCCCAAGCTTTCCCAAGCAGGCGCTTTAGACCACTGAGCCATCCCGCCGGGCCCTTATTGTGATTTTTAAAAACATGTTAAATTTATTTATTTATTTTTTCTTGTTTCAGAACCTTTGTTTGTTTATTCACTCATCTTTATGGCAGGCTCAGCCCGCCCGAGGGCAGGGCTGGCACAGCATGTGGTGCCAGATATTGAACCGCGGTCCCTGAAGCCACCCAAGCTTTCCCAAGCAGGCGCTTTAGACCACTGAGCCATCCTGCTGGGCCCCCTTACTGTGATTTTTTATTTTAAAATTTTTATTAGTACTTATTTGCCATACATAATGACCACATTCATCATGGGGAATGTGCGCCTACACATAATATATCTTAATTCTTTTTCCCCATTCCCCTCCAATGTTTCTTCTCCCTGTTTACTAAAGATTTGTTTCTGTTTTTTCTTCCATTCTTTTTTCTTTTTTTCCATATTTTTTTCAAAAGTTCCTTTTCCCATCAATTCTCCCAGAAACCCTTACTCTTCCTCTTTCTGTGAGCAGCCTGAGGTGTCCTGTGAAAATGGTTTGCTACTCTCTCAACCTAGAAAATCCCACAAAATCATGCAAATCAAGAGGCTCAAATCTTTGTGTTCACTTTAAGAACACATGTAAAAGTGCCCAGGCCATCAAAGGTATGCATATCTGAAAGGCCACCAAGTATCTGAAGGATGTCACATTAAAGAAGCAACGTGTGCCATTCTGACGTTACAATGGTGGATTTGGTAGGTGTGCCTGGGCCCAACAGTGGGGTGGATGCAGGGTTGGTGGCCCAAAAAGAGTGCTGATTTTTTTTTGCTGCACGTGATTAGAAATTCAGAGAGTAATGCTGAACTTAAGTTTTTTTTTTTTTTTTTTTTTTTTGCGGGACCGGGGTTCAAACTCAGGACCTTGAACTTGCCAGGCAGGCACTTGTGCACCTGAGCTATCTCCCCAGCCCCTGAACTTAAGGGTTTAGATGTAGATTCTCTGGTATTGAACATATCCAGGTGAACAAAGCACCCAAGATGCGCCGCTGTACTTACAGAGCTCGCGGCCAGATTAACCCATCCATGAGCTCTCCCTGCCGTACTGAGATGATCTTTACTGAAAAGGAATGAACTGTTCACAACCCAGAGGAGGAGGCTGCACAGAAGAAAGGGCTCTCAGAAGAAACTGAAGGAACAAAACTTACAGTACGGGAATAAATTAAGCATAAAGTAAATGCCAATAAAATTAATGCTGTTGGCTATTAATAAAAAAAGCTCTTTCCCTCCCTGATCCTTATTCCCTCCCCTCTGCACAAGTCCTTCCTGCTTCCTGCCCTCTGCGTCCATTTTGCTTCCTATCTGTGCTTCAGCTTTCTCACAAAAGCAAAGCAACGTGGTATTTAAGCTTCTCTGTCTGATGCATTTCACTTGAAATCATGGTCTTGAGACGCATCCGCTTACCTGGAGATGTCTCAGGTTTATCCCTTGTGGCTGAGTAGTACTCTGTTGCATAGAAATACTACATTTAACAAAGTCCGTTCATCTATTGATGGACATATGGCCTGCTTCCAAGATGTAGCTACTATAAATTGTGCTGCTGTAAACATGAATATGCATATACCAGGAGCTGAACTCAGGGCCTTTGAGTTTGCTAGGCAGATGTCGTGCCTCTGAGCTACATCCTAGGCCCCATGGATATGAGTATATCACTGCTGCTTTAAACTCTTTGGGGAAGATACTCAGGGGAAGAGCTGGGTGAGGCGGGACCTCTGGCTCTAGTGTTTTGGGGAACCTCACACTGCTTTCCACCGTGGTCGCACCAGTCCACGCTAGCAGGCACACGAGGCCCTTTTCCCCACAGCCTCTCACTGTCCTCTCAGTCTTCATTTCTCTAGAAGCTTGTGGTACAGAGAGTCTTTTCATGTGTCTATTTATTGTCTACCTAGCCTTGTGGTGAGACGTCTGATTTAGAGTTTTAGAACTCACGCCAGCTGTCCTTTTCTGATTGGATTATGTTGCCCGTGAGTGTCTCGTGGTTTGGGCTCCTCGCCCGCGGTGGGGTGTGCCGTTTGTGGTGCTGTCTCGCCTCTTGTGGGCTCTGTCTTTTCATCCTTGGAGAGGAGAGTTCGCAGAGCAGGGGTAGTCCTCTTTTGGTGAGGTCCACTTATCCAGTGTTCCTTTCACAGCCTGTGCTTTCCTCCTCAAGCCCCACAGCCCCTGCCTCTCCATCACTGCAGCCCCATTTCCAGGCGAGGACCCTGCACAAGAGCCCGTGTGGCCCTGGTGCAGGTGCAGTGGGGAAGAAGCTCCGCCCACCCACCCTGCCCCCACCTGCTTCTACCTCCTCACTCTCACCCACGGTTTAAGAGGGGTTTAAGTGTGTGTGTGTGCGTGTGTGTGTCTGTGTGTGAGATCAGATATTTATAATGGCAGAATGGTCCTGATGACCTAATCTGTCATGTACGCAGGAAATGAACGTAGCCATTGTTTCTTGGTCAGAGCTGACGGGGCCTTTATGTACTTTTTCCTCCTCCTGCGGTCTATGGGAGTGAGGGTCCTTGCCTGCCTGCTTGGTTGGAAGGCTCCTCTGTCTTGGGATGAACCTTCACTTGCTTTTCTTGCCTCAGGGGTGTGTGTGTGTGTGTGTGTGTGTGTGTGTGTGTGTGTGTGTGTGTGTGTGTCTGCCTGTCTGCCTGTCTGCCTGTCTGTGAGGGAGTAGAAGGTCCTATAATCCATGCTCATGCCTGGGAGATAAGAGTCTCCTCTCAAAGTGACCAATGTCGCCAAGACTGAGTCCTTTTTATTTATGACCAAGAGTGGGCAGGGAGTACATGGTCTGTCTTGCTCTCATGCTGCTTAGAAGCACAACTCAGTGTCAGAGTTGCTCAGGTCCAGAGGGATGTGTACAGCTCACTAGTTCTGGACAGTGCAGGCCAGCATGGCAGAAACCCGCTCTGCTTGTAATGCCAGAGCTCACTAATTCATATTTCGACTTATCTTCTCCCAATATTCTTTTTCCAAGTGAGAGTACATAACATGCCCTCCTATCCTAGCCACATTTTTAATCCCTGATGAGCACCAATCTGTTATATATATATATATACTTTTTAAAAAATGTTTTTGGTACAGGGTCTCACTACGCAGCTCAGACTAGTAGTGATGGTCCTGTTCTCAGCCTCCCCAGTGAGCCACTCAGCGGTTGGTGCAGCATGCTGTACTGGGGATTGGACCCTGGTCTCTGTGCTTGCCTAAGCAGGTGCTTAGTCCACGGAGCTATCTCTGGCCCTCTGATTTTGTTATTTCAGGAATGTTATTATGAATGGAACCCAGCTACCTGCCAGTCTACCACCTTTTGGGATTAGTATCTTCACTCAGCATAATGCTCTGGATGGGTGCTCCAGCTTTTCTGCAGCCTCAGCAGCACTTGGTATCGCCACTACGTCTTCAGGTCAGGGTAGCACTTGGCCAGGCCTGGAGTGACACCTGACTGTGCCTTCTCGTGTCTTCTGAAGAGGAACAGGAGTGACCAGCAGTGCTGGCTCAGGTTGGCGTCAGAAGGTCTGCTAAGCGCGGACCTGGGGCTGCGGCTCCCTTTAGGGCTCCCTGGATCCCTGTAAATCACTTGCTGTTTCTCGTGCATAAGGAATACAGAAATCTCCCCACTGTCCTCTGCCTGGAGCAGCGTTCTGTTCTGCCGGCAGGACACAGAGCCTGCTGTGGGTTGTTACCACCTTCCACTCCACTGAGATTATGCTCAGGACCTACCACTGAGTTACAGCCTGAGCCTTTTTTATTTT
Source organism: Myocastor coypus (assembly GCA_004027025.1). Classification (NCBI taxonomy): domain Eukaryota; kingdom Metazoa; phylum Chordata; class Mammalia; order Rodentia; family Myocastoridae; genus Myocastor; species Myocastor coypus. Next base: position 62,895 of record PVJA010007424.1, on the reverse strand, counting down.
ATTTTTAGACAGGGTCTCACTCAATCACCAAGTTGCCCAGGGTAGGATCAAACTTGCAACCTTCGCTTCCTGCTTCAGCCTTCCGGTGGTGGGGTGGCTGGCTTGCGCCACCATGTCGGGCTACTTCCTTTTTCTTCTTCCTGGGGTTCCCAGGACACTGGCTAGTCTTACTGGTTGTTGCTGGCCAGGGTCCCTTGCCTGGTAACTCGGTTTCCCTTGCTTAGGAACTGCCAGTTAGACAGGATTAATGGAGCCCGGGAGCTGCGGCCAGCGGCTGTGTTGAAGTGGCAGCGAGGGAAAGACTAAGTTTCTCTGGACCAAAGCGTGTGCATAAAGATGCTACCCATGTTGATGTGAAAAAATAAGGTCCTGTCTACTGCATAAAGAACATTTAGTTTTTATTTTGTTTTATTGTTGTTATTACTGTTAGACAGGGTTTTGCCATGCAGTTTAGGCTGGCCTTGGGCTCACTTTGTAGCCCCGGCTGGTCTGGTCCCAAACTTGCAAGGATCCTCCTGCCTTAGCTACCCCAGCTCTGGGCTCACAGATATACCCCACCACATCTGGTTAATGTTTAGTTTATAAACTTTGCTATTAGCTTTAGATCCGGGCATCCCCAGCCTTGGTCAACTAAGAACGTGGCTCTGGGCCACTGGCCACCTTCCCATTTTCCTTGCTGGCCTCTTAGAGACTGGGTCCTGGCTTTGTGCCGGCTTCCTTGGGTGCTGTGTGCTCCAGTTCCTGGGCGGACATTTCCCTCCCCGTGGACCTGGTGTCTGTCTTTGTTGGCCCTTCTCACCTCTAGGCAGCCCTTGGGCTTTCCCCACGTGGCCTGGCCATGTCTCAGACTCTGGCTACTTCCCGTAGGGACACGTGCTCTCTGTGTCATCTCTCTGGCAGCCGTTTGGCTCCTCGAGTGCAGCAACCTTAGGCCACGTGCAGCAGGGCGCCCCAACCTCTAGGCTTTGGAGTCTGGAATGTGGCTATAGACAAAGCCATGTTCCTCGCATCGCCGCCCTTTCCTCCTTCCTCTTTAACCCAGACACCTTCAGTGTCCTGCCTGGGAAGGAGCCCTGCGGAGCCTGAGGACAGCTGCACCTTTTACAATGTGGCATTCTGTCCATGGCTGTCCTGGCCTCGGGCCTGGCTGTGTGTAGAGACCTCTCCTAGCCACGGGGCCTGTGGCACCAGCCTTCCTGCTATTCTTGCTCATGCCAGTCTATTGCTTTTGTGGCTGCTGCGGCAGGCAGGCTGTGCCCGCCTACTTGGCACTTGGCCTCCCTGCAGATGCCCACATCATGTATTCCAACAGTCTTCCTGGACAAGCTTGCTTGTGTGCATCCCCAATGAGCCTGTGCCTTTCGGGTTCTTGGATCTGTTTGAGCCCTGTAGACGGTGGGCTCCATGAGGACGGGCCGTGGGTACCAGCATGGCTTTGGGAAAATGAAGGTTGAACATGAGATGGGATGTGGTTGCCAAGATATTCTAGGTTGGAGGAAGCAGTTGGGGCACACGTGAGGCAGGAGCTCCCACTTGGCTTGGCTGGCATGGTTCCAAGGCCACCCGACCCCTGTGTTGTCAGCCTCTGGCTTCCTGGGCCAAGGCAGACAGGTGGGAGCTGGAGTGCAAACGGTGGTGGGCGCAGGCGTGTGCAGGGAGCAACTGGTGGCGGCTGCTCCACTCACAGTTTTGGGTCTGGCTCAGATAGAGTGCCCGGCACGAGGGGCTGCTGTGGAGCCCCCCCAGTGTTCACGGGGGAGAGAGATAATGGATGTCTGTGAGGAAGTGGGGCCGGGCCTTCGGGGTGAGGAGGAGGTAGCGTCAGTGGTTAGAATCACGTATGTGGGCCACGGGAGACTTGGCCCTGAGGCCTGGCTGCGCCTCCTCTCCTGTTACATGGCCCGCACCCCCATGACAGCCGCATGATTGAGCTGTTGTGTGATTTCAAATGGGCACTTAGCAAGTACCTGTCATCGGGTTGGGGGCATTGAGTGTCCTGGGAAAGGTGGGGGCAGCATCGCATTTATGTCACTGTGAGACAATAGCTCGTGTGTGTCAGCCAGGCGGGGCTCCAGCTCTCAGATGAACTCGTCCCAGCCGCAGCCCCCAGGTCAGAGCCCTGCTCCTAGCGCCCTGGTGTTGGCCATAGCGCCTGTGGGGAGGTGTGCGGGGATGCCTAGACTGACCTGAGGCTATGGCGGAGCCAGGTGTCCTGCCGCAGTTGGGCTGGGCTCTCATGACTACTGACAGGGAGAGGTCGCTTTTCTCCAGTTTTATTGTAAAATCCTCAGAAAAAGAGCATTTACAATGATAACACTTTATGATAATCCGTGAGCCATTTTTTTAAAATCAAGTGGTACTGCAAATACTTCATGTGTCCAAATACCGTGTCATACGTCAATGCAAACACAAACTTATTTCAAATGCCACATACTGTTACTGTGTTTGTACAAATTTCTACTAAAGTTGATGTATTAAAAATAATTTGTATATATTTTATAAATAAGGAAAAAAATTCACATGTATAATAATTACAGGAGGCCTTTTGAGAATTACCGGTGATTACAGAAAATATATTTCAGAGTTTACACTCAAAATAATGCAACCTGCCTTGACATGAGGGAGCAGAACATTTTCTGAGCGAGGGAGCGAGGGTGCGAATCTTAACAGGAGAAATGCCGGGTGCGGCTTCATGGCTTGGGGGTCATTTGATGACGCAGCAGCGCGCGTCGGCGTGCACGACCACTTCAGCAAAACTCCATGCCCAGTTCTGCTTTGGGGCATCTCGTATGGCCTTCCGAAAGCACAAGCAGCAGCAGAAGGGAGGAGGAAGTTATGGGCGGGCAGGAAGGTGGAGGGCTGGCCGGCTGCGGGGGCCGGGCCGTGGGGGCGTCGAACAGTGCGCCGGGGTGGCTCGGGGGCCTGGTGCCCTTGCCTCTCAGAACTCTGCGCCCTCTGGCAGGTGCCACGCCGGGCAGTGGGTGAAGGTTTACAGTTAGGAAAAGTTCTCAGTTTGGAGTTCTTGGCCTCTCGACCAATCAGAAAGAATGTTCCGATTCGGCAGGCAGGCGGGGCCTACAAAGGACAGCATGCTCTGACCCCGCCCTGGCGGGCTCCTGTAGAAGGCCTCGCATCCCCCAGCTTGGTACCGGGACTGACCACAGTTACTGCTCCGTGGGGTGTAGGCTGAGAGCTGCAGCGCCCTCTAGGGCGGGGCCCACTCCTCTGGGGCCACGTGGGAAAAGGATGGTTCCAGATCCATCAAGGTGAGCTTAAGAAGAAGGGTATGTGAATGGTGACTCTGTGTCAAAAATGAAAGACAGGCTAGACTCTGGTGCTGGCCCAGAAAGCCTCGCTGTGAACTTTGGAAGTTAATCCCCTCTCTTCCTGAATTTCCTATCATTTCTACTCCATACCTGATTACCTTAGGCCTTGCTGCTGGCTGCCCACAGCCCCAGAAGAGGCTACAGAAGCTCTGGGAGCCAGATGGGTGGCGCGTGTCCACATCCTGAGGCCAGGTACCGTGCTTTGCTCCCCACTGGAATCTTTCAAGCTTCTCCGTTTTATGCTTCTTGTGATTTGGAGAGAAACCAAGGCAGCTACTGACTTTCTCAAACAAAACCGCTTTGCCTGCGTTCCGGTCGCAGAGCACAGTGTAGCATCTGGCCTGTGAGTGACTTCGCACTTGAACCCCAAGCACAGCCTCATGGGCAGAGGCACCCGGCACTGGTGTGGGCGCTGTGGTGGCAGCCCCCGTGCAGTGCTCCTGAGCGGGGAGCCTGAGGTGCAGGCAGGGAGTGAGCGGGACAGGAAGAGCCTGGAAGGGATGGCAGGGAGATCCCAGAGCTCCCATCCCTCGAAGCTGAGGCTCACTGCGCCGCCCTGGTCTTCCTGTTGGACAGTGCCAGCTCCCCTGCCAGTTCTGAGCAAGCGTTTTGTGATCTTGCCCGCTGAACTCCATAGACTGGGTGCCCGTGTCTGAGCTGTGAGGGGCTGGGTGGGATCAGGGGTGCTGGGGATATGCAGTGCAGTCACCTGGCATTACCCGTCTGGCCTCCTGGTCCCAGGGGCAGCATTTGGGGGGTGCTGGGTGCAGTGGGAGAATGTGAGGTAGATTGGTGGATGCATAGGAGGGGAGGGGAGCGGAGCAGCCAGCCCCCCTGGAGGCTTGCTTCTGAAGGGCGGGAGAGTTATGGGGTTTTCCTAGGAAGATGGTCCAGTGTCCACAGTGTTTGTGAAAAATGAATTGACGACACTTTTAAGCCCCTGGTAGAAAAATATATTCAGAAGGAATCTGTTTCACACCTCAGTTCTGAAATCTCCTTCAGTTCACAGGTTATTGGTCAGTAGAAAACAAGAAGACGTGGCCTTACAAGGCCAAGTCCAGGCCGCTCTCCTACATGCAGACTCAGTGGTTACAGTGCTCCCTGGCAGCAGGCTGTCTTCGGCTTTATTGGGTGTTGCATGCTGTCTGCGTCCCAGGGTGTCTCGCTGGAGCTGGGAGCCCTTGGGGGAAGTGCAGGAGCTGAGCTCCTGTCTCTGGCGCTGCTGCTCCCAGGAGGCTGAAGGGCCTGCGGTTGGTTTGGGTAATTGGCGCTCCGCCAGGACTTCAGGTCTTCCAGCTTCCTCCCGTGGGCGGGGCAGGGTTGCAGGACCTGTGAGTGGTTTGGGGTGGAAGAAATTAGTGTGCAGGCCTGCTGCAGGCAGGGCCAGGTCAGTGTCGCTGCAGCTGTGGCAGGGGCCCTCACCACCTTGGGTGTGGCCACCCCTCAGGTCTGCTTATGTGAGAGGTTCTTTCCTTTGGCTTTCGTCCTGCTGTCCATTCAAGGATGGCTGGATGGGCTTTGGGTTCTAGAACCTTCATGCAGAGCCCTGCACATTGGGCCAGAAGAACAACAGGGACCTGGTTCATGTTACTTGTGTTCCTTATTCTGGGGTGTGGAGGGAGAACTGTTGAATTTTTGTTAAATCATTTGTATTTCACAATTACTGATTAAGTTTATGTGAGTAGTTTTTTGAGAATTGTTTTGGTAAATCCAACTGTCTTTAATAATGTGAGCTGAGAGTCACTAATTTCTGTGTTTGTCAGCATGACCATTTACTGGGTGGCTAGAGGAGGCCGATTTGTTACCATGTCACCTCCCTTCGTGGCTTTCAGACTGTGCTTAGGACCTTCTTCTGGGGCTAAAGTGTGGGAGCAAGGGTGGGCAGGACTGACGTACAGCTCCCTGCTTCCCATCTCAAGGGTGGGCAGGACTGACGTACAGTTCCCTGCTTCCCATCTCAAGGGTGGGCAGGACTGACGTACAGCTCCCTGCTTCCCATCTCAAGGGTAGGCAGGACTGACGTACAGCTCCCTGCTTCCCATCTCAAGGGTGGGCAGGACTGACGTACAGCTCCCTGATTCCCATCTCAAGGGTCTGTTGTTGGTTTCAGGGCTGGGAGAAAAATGCGTCCTCCTGCTTTGGCACCCAGGCCCTCAGCCTGCAGCTTCCTGCTCCGCCCCAGTTTTGTCCCTCATGCTGGCAGGAGACCTGCGCAGGCCACTGTCTCTTGTCCTTTTTACTAAGAGATGCGGGACAGGCAGACCTGCTTCCCACGCACACCTGGAGACAGAGGGGCAGTGGCAGAGAAGCGCTGGCATGGAGGCCGATGCCAGCCTGCCCTGTCTCAATGGCTGGCTTGGGTGGGCTTGGTCTTTCCCTTCGGAATCCTGGGATGCAGAGGGCTGATGCTCCCCGGCCTTGTACCTGGGGAGAGCGGTCTTCTTCCCTCAGGCTCAGAGACTTATCTCTCAGGGGCTGAAGTGATTTTACCAAAAGAAGTTCATGAGCAACAGGAAGTTTCGGTGGTAAACGTGGGAGTTTGGGAGTTGATATAGTAAGATATTGAGGCTGGAAAAAAGAAACTGGTGCAATGTGTTACCGTTCTACGCCAGCCTCGGAAGTCAGAATTCCAATCTGTACCTGCATGTCTTTCCTGAAGAAAAAGCTAACATCGTGAACATCCATATGTAGCCATGGTCCTGGGAGTCATAAGAGACAGATACGTGATGGTCCAAAGGACAGGACACATAGGAGTGGGGTGGCTGGGGAGCTAGTGAGGGGGCAGGCAGCTTGGGCAGTGGGGGTGGAAAAGGAGCCGGGAATGTGGAGGTGACACGGGCCATGTGTGAGGTCACAGCAGCACTGCAGTTGAAGGTGGCTGAATTAGCAGAGGTGTCCGGGGCAGTACCACCTCTCACGACCCCCTGGGCTTCTGAAGCGATCAGGCCAGAAAAGCAGATGGTGCTAATAACGCAGGGCTCTGGTGACACAGCCAAGAGCCAGGGCCACAGGCAGAAAAGGGATCCAGTTCTGCAAGGTACAGTCCCTGGAGTCCCGAGGGGCATTTGTGCCCTTGGGCTTCTGCTCTTGGTCAGGCGGCACGAGTCTGCCCCAAATCTGGGGCTTGGCAGCTGACTCATGAAGTGTCCCCCTTCCATGGTGGAGAGCAGGCATGCAGGGCTTGTCCTGGTCTCTCAGGGTCCCCACAAAGGACAAGGTCTTTACCAATGTGGTGACCTGACCTCCCTGCATTTGGGGAGTCAGGTGGCAATGGCAGAGCATGCCGCTGTGTGTGTCCGGATGGCCATTGTCCTTCTGACTGTGGAACATGCAGTGGTGGCCCTCAGAGATGTGGCCTAAGGCAGGGAAGATTACAGCTGAACCTCAAAGAGCATCTTTCTGCTTACTGGCATTTGAGATTATAAAAAATTATTTTTTAATCAAAAATTCCCAAAATAAAGCAAGTGATTTCCCTGCCCCCCCCCCCCCCCCAGAGGTGTAGTCATGTTGGACGACAAGTCAGATGGAAAGGAAAACGAGCAGCAGCGGAGGCGAGAAGAGGGGTCAGGAGCCCTCGAGGGCAGGGCCAGGGAGGGTCCCGCTCCTGCTCAGCACTGCTTCCGGCCACTGCTGCAGGGCTCGAGGGACAGGACTGCGACGCGTGAAGGCAACCGACAGGAGTGTCAGGATCTCTTGGGTTTGAGGCGTCTCAGGTGACGCGGCGTGCAGCCCGGCACAGCAATGAGTCCCTTACCCAGCAGCGGTGTTCACTTCACGGCTCAAGGCGGAACTCACACTTCCTAAGGAAAAGCCCCCAGTCTCTGGAGCAGCGTGACCTTAAACGAGGAAACTTGTAAGGAGACCAGTGTTGAACCACAAAGCGGATACGGGCGTTTGCTTTTGTCTGTGAAAATGGGCAGCGTGCCGGCTTGGGCTGTGGTATCGGGACCAGGCAGTGCTGCCAGGCCGGGGCCCCTCATACCTCGCCCACCCACACCACAGCAGCCACCTGCTTCACCCCGGACACTTCACAGCGCAGCGCCTCTCGCCTCCCGTTGACCAGGAGCAGAGACTCCTGCACCGGTGTGAGCAGGTACTGTCCAAACAGCCCGCTGTCCCGTAGGACTCTGCGGGGTCCTGCCCAGGGCCAGGATGGCCCCGTGGGTGGCTCTTTGGAGTTCTTCAGTGTGCCCATCTTCCCCGTGGACAGCTCCAGGAAGAGCAGGTCCGGCGCAGTCTCCAGAGTGGCATAGACATTGTACTGGTTGCTCTCGGTGAAGGAGCGCTGGAAGGCCACGTCTGAGATGCCGGGGCTTATTTTCTGGTCATAGAGGGTGTGGATCTCGCCCCGCACCGTGACCTCCTGCACGTACAGCCGGGTGCTGTGGGCGGAGGCACTGACGATGAAGCGCCCGTCAGGGGACACGTGGGGGGTCCCCGTCACGCAGCCGTTGGGACCCAGTACAGAGTCTGTCACACTGTCGATGAGCAGCTGTGGGGGCGCGGGGGCAGCGCCGTCCTGCTGGCACTGGATGAGGAAGTAGCCACCCAGGTGCGTGTGTGCCATGGCCTCGGGGGCACAGCCGTGGCGCCGCAGGCCGATGGTCTTGAGCAGCCTCAGTGTCTCCAGGTCCACTTTGTGCACCGCAGGTTCAGACTTGTTGAAGATGAAGCCAAACCTGGGAGCAGAAGAGAGGTCAGAGAGCGGGAGGCCCCTGCCGGGGCGGGGCCGCGTCCCTGGTCCTACGAGGCTGCCTCCCCTGACCATGATCTTTCCCTGGGCCCTTGCTCTGCTCTGCAGAGGCGGCCTCTGTCGGGCTGAGGACGTTCAGTGACAGGTGGTCCTGACTCGCGCTCTCAAGAGGCTCTTGTCGTTAGGGTGCTTCTCTTTATCTCTGGGGGTGAGCCCAGGGCCTCGTGCATGCTGTGCTCTGCCACGGAGCCATGGCCCCCAGCCCCCCAAATAAGGCCTATCTGGAAAGTGGCCAGCCCGCCCTGCCTGTCCTGCCCTCACTGTTCTTGGCTCAGTGGCCCCTCTGGGAGGGAGGCCAAGATAGGTGCATTGGCGCTGGCGTGCGTAGCCTCTAGTTTTCAAGGCTGATTATTTTCCACTGGGTCTTCTTTTCAGGGAAATGTGGGAGGTATCATCTATTTTTTGTGGTACTAGCAATTGAACTCAAGGCTTTCACCCTGAGCTATATTTCCAGCCTATTATTTATTTTGTTTAGAGATAGTGACTCACTAAGTTACTGAGGCTGGGCTCAGACTTGTGATCTTCCTGCCTCTGCCTCCCAAGTATTTCAGATGCCTGTGGCTGACCAGGAGTGGATTTAAAAGAAGGGTAAAAGGCCTGAAGTGGCTTCTCCCTTAGGAATGCGTTCAACTCTGTTTCCCTCGGGCCTGCATAAGCCGGGGATGGTGGACGTAAGACGCTGACCCCTAGTACCTGCTTTGAGGACAGAGGGGGACCCTCTAGCCCAGCTGTTCCCTGGATGAAGGAGCAGGTCAGGGTGGGAGGACAGGGCGCTGGATGTCCTGTCTACGCCCTTCACCCTGGGTGAGTACCGTCTCCTCCACGGCCCTGATTGTGCACGGCAGAAAGACTTGTGCATGGGCTAGGGAAGGTGTCACCCCGGGAGCCAGCTGGCCTGGGGCTGCCTGCCCGAGAGCTCAGGGACCTGCAGTGCGTGGCTCCTTCCTAGGGCTGGGGGAGGATCTGAACCAAGGAGGACTCTGCTAGGGCAGCTGGAGCGGGTGGCAGTTGCTCAACCTGGGCTTTCTATTTTTACATTTATTTTACTTTGTTTTTGTACATATTTAGCACAGGGTCCACAGGGTCTCACCACACAGATTGGGCTTGTGATCCTTCCTGTTTTGTAGCCCCCCACAAGTGCTGGGATTATAGGCACACGTCATCACGCCCAGTCTCAATCACTGTCTCAGTTCACCCTGGGGTTGGCGCTGGCATGGCAGGCTGGGGATTGAACCTCAGCCCTGCGTCTGCCTAAGCTGGTGCTTTAGTCTGCTGAGCTATCTGGCTGGCCCTACACCTTGGTTTTCTGAAACTCCTTCTGGGAGAGGACTTGCAAGTACGGAACAGTTGGGCTGTGGGTCAGACTTCCCTAGGACCCCGAGAGCCTGTGCCCAAGTCCCTCGCTCTCAAAGGCTTGGTGGTGCTGGGCATACCTAAAGGCATAAGAAAAATGTCTTTAATAATTTTCTCTTGAAACGCTGTATCTCAGAGTGGGCAGACTGCTCCTTCTTCCTCCCTCCAGGAACATCTGTGAAATGTTCACCATGGGATCTTGGGGTCTGGACGCTGAGAGGGCAGCTCACTTTGCTGGCTAGGAGAACTTTACAGAAAGCGTGGGGGCTTCTGAAAGCAGGCAGGGAGGGGTGAGGCTGCACTGTAGGCCACGGCTGTTGTTAGATTGTTGTTTGGATGAGGCCACCCATGGCAGTCAGGAGGCCTCATCCCTTCGTGGGGCGCTGCTCAGGTGTCCTGGGGTGCCCAGAGGAGCCATGGGCAGTGGTTAGCTGGGAAGGTGTGTGATGGATTGAAGGAAAACCCGGGTCCACCTCTAGTCTCGCTCTGCCTGTTTGTGCCTGTGTGACTGGCCAGTGTCCCCACTTGTGAAAGGAGCACAGACTACTTATAGCTTTCCGTGCCTAATGAACAGAGGATGCTCTGCTAACCACAGTTGGTTCTTTCTCTCCTCTGTGGCCTTCACCCTGAGCAGGAGACTGCCTGACATCACCAGGCCCTGAAGGTGCCAGGGAGCAGGCACCCCCAGCTACCACAGAATTGTGGAGCAGCGAGGACTAGGATCTGGGTCTGCATTCACAGAGATGGAGTCATTTCTCTGCCCTTTTCTGAGGAGTCCGAAGCCCATAGAGGAGTGGGGAGAGGGAGGCAGGAGCCTGCCTCACTGAGCAAGGCTGCCGCGTGCAGGGTGGGGCCAGTGTGTGGCAGCCCGGGTTTACCTGATGTGGTTGATGATGAGGTTGGTGGCTGGAATGAAGAAATCCTCCACTCCTGAGAAAGGTGTTCGGATGAGGCGCTGGCCCTGGCCAGCACTGGCTTCTGTGATCACCTGTAAGGGACAGCAGGTCCTTGTGAGGCTTGCGGTGGGGGACACCTGCAGACACTTGCACCCTGCAGGGTGGAGCCTGCAGAGGGGCCTCCTAGAGAGACAGTGGCTGTGCTAGTCTCAGGCAGGGGCCGGAGCCATGCAGCAGCTGCCTGGGGATGTCAGAGGTAGGAAGGGATGGGGCGGCAGGTGGGAGGAGCCCCCAGGCACTCCTTCCTGCCAGGCCAGCCCCATGCTGACCGGGGACCGAGGCATGGTGCCGGCCTTCTGAGATCCCCAGAATGGAAACGTCACTGATGTTTCAGAGATCCCCTGTTCCCTGCCAAGGGAATTCCATCTTCCTGGTTTCAAGGCCACTGTAGGGAGAGAGGGCAAGTATGTTTCATAATTAAAATGTTAAGGGGTAGAATTGTTTAGTGGGAATGGATTTGCATTCAATGCCAGGCGCCTGGGCCGGCTTGCTGGGAATCTCTGCCTTTGGAGAAGGCCGGGACTGTACAAGGCTGCAGCTCCAGAGGCTGCTCCTGAACTGGCTTGGTGTCTTGTGGTTAGAAGCTGGGAGCCTCTGGTTTCATGAAGGGAACCTGCACTGAAAACTAGAGAACTGGGCCTTGGGCTATGCACCAGTGAGCGGACTTGCTTCCTTAGAGGTGAGGCTTCTGTGCTCAGGCCTGGGTGGGATGGCCAGAGCTGTCCCCTGCTCTGCCTGCATTGCAAGGCCTGCTGGCTGCTTAGGACAGAGCTGGGTGGCCTGGAAGGCCAGACAGGACTGGAGTGGCCCAGGGCTCTGTGGGTAGCCTGGTCCCTGCTGTTTGTACGTGCTTATCCATCCTAGGCCATTGCCTGGACACAGGCATTCCTGCCCCTGAGGGGCTTTCTTATGAGCACGCTGTAAGGACCAGGGTGGCTCCTGGGGGCTGGAAGCCCTGTGCAAGAAGCTGAGGTTTCTTCATTTGGTATAGGGTCTCATTATGCAGCTCAGACTCATAATGATCCTCCTGTTTTCAGCCTCCCCAGTGCTAGGACTACAGGCGTGCACCACCATGCCTGGATTCAGTGGCCTACGCGGTGTGCCCGAGAGCAGGGCAGGCACTGCAAGTGATACAGAGAATCTAACCCAGTCCCTACGCTTTTAGCAGGTGCTTAGTGCGCTGAGCTATCTTGCTGGCGCTGAGGTGTTTTTCTTGACTGTGATTTGGTAACTGTATGCAGAGGAGGTTTAAGATTTCTGTAGCCTGCGGCTGGGCCTGTGTGGCGAGGGAGTCCAGGGTGGGCTTCCTGCTCTGCACCTGTGCCTGGTAGAACGCGCTGCCTTCTGGCTTTCACTTTCACAGCAAAACAAGCAGCACCTGGCCTTCCTCCCCAGGCAAGTTTGAATCTTTTTTTCTAGGCAGTGCGCTGTCTGCTGGAGGGGAAGAGGCCTGCTGAGAGTTAGTCTAGGAGCAGTTCTAAAGTTGCACTGCATTATTTTCCTGTGATTTTCTTTCTTCTTTTTAGTGGCCAGATGATACTTGGGTGGCAATTCCTAGGGCGAAAAACTGACAGAACTGGGTATTAAGCACAGATGTGTATTAGGAAACTGATCTTATCGTGTCTGGGGGGAAAGGCTAGAGGATTCCCAGGCGATTCGCAATCATGGCTGACACCGGGCTGTCCTTCCCGCTTACCACAGAGGAGGAAAGTTACAGGGCTGTCATCAGGCAGTGTTGCCCTCACTTCCCTGCCCTGACACCCTCCCTTCAAAGCTCAGCTGTGGGCTGTTGAGCCGACGTGGGCACACCAGCCTGGGTTCTCAGAGTCCCATGTCCTCCTCGGCCTGGTCTTGTCTCCTGCCAGTGTCCCTTTTGGGACAAGTGTCCTGAAGATAACTGTTAAGCCCCGGGCTTCCAGCTTGTGGGCTTGTCTCAGGAAATACACACACATGCTTGGGGGTGGAGCGATGCCGGAGGGCGTAAGGCTGGGCGCTGGGAGGCCCGGCCCCTCGCTTAGAGGGGGGGGGATGCAGCCGGCTCAGAAGGGATACCAAGAAGGTGTCCAGGGGGACAGATTGGGAGGCCCCACCAGCTCGGGTCGGGGGACAGTGGCAGGAGCATGCTGGGCAGAAATTGAGAGGGTACGAAGCGCTCACTTCTCAAGCTGGCTGCTGGGAGGGCCTCGTTTGTACATATTCCGGCGTGTGGTCAGAGCGAATCTGAACAAATCCCTAAGGTCGCCATCGTTGGAAAGAATGTTAGGCTGTTTTAATGTTTGGCTAAGCTGAACAATGTAGTAGCTGGTGGTAACGTAGTAGCAGAGCTACTGGGTGCGTTCTAGAAGTCAGGATTGGGGCAAACTTTCTTTTTGGGCTTCGGTTCATGTTTCCTAGTGCTCGCCACGGAGGCTGCGCCAGCTGGCGTGGCCAGGAGTTGTCTGGGTTGCCTCAGTGCAGACCTCCAGCGATGGAGGTGTTTATTTAAACTTTAGTTTTTGGTAAACTTTAGTTGCAGGGGGGCTGGGGAGATAGCTCAGTAGAATAAGCACTTGTTTAGCAAAAGCAAGGGCCTGAGTTCAATCCCTGGTTCCACAAACAAACAAAAAACAAAGGTATAAACTTTAGTTTGGGGTGGCATAATGCATTTCCTAGACAACCAGATAAAGTCATCATTTTTTGATTCTTTATATTACGATGTTTTTTTTTTTAAATTTAATTTATTTATTTATTTTTTTTTCTTGTTTCAGAACCTTTGTTTGTTTATTCACTTATTTTTATGGCCGGCTCAGCCCCGCCCCGAGGGCAGGGCTGGCTCAGCATGTGATGCCGAGGATGGAATCTCCGTCCCTGAAGCCGCTCAAGCTCTCCCAAGAAGGCGCTTTAGACCACTGAGCCATCCTGCCGAGCCCATATTACAATGTTTTGCTTTTGCTTTTTTTTTTTTTTTTTCATGGTACGAGGTGAACTCTGGTCCTTGTACTTTCTAGGCAGGCACTTACACTCTGAGCTATCTCCCTGGCACATGCTTTTAGATTTAAGGACATTTATTTATTTATTTATTTAGTCTTGTTTCAGAACTTTTTGCTTGTTTATTTTTATGGCCAGCTCAGGCTGCCCTGAGGGCAGGGCTGGCGCAGCATGTGGTGCCGGGGATCGAACCTCGGTCTCTGCAGCCGCCTAAGCTTTCCTAAGCAGGCACTTTAGACCACTGAGCCATCCTGCCGGGCCCCAAAAGGAAATTTATTATATTTAAGAAATTTAGTCAGGCGTGGTGGCACATGCCTATAATCCCAGCACTTGTGAGGCTGAGGCAGGAGGATCGGTGTGAGTTCGAGACCAGCCTGGGCTACAGAAGTGAGCTCAAGGCCAGCCTGAACTGCACAGTGAGACCCTGTCTCAAAAAGACAAAAAATAAAATAAAATAAAAAGAAATTTGTTGTTCCCACGTTTAGGATTTTTATCAAGAATGTCTATTTTTATATTTAGTTTATTATTTTTCTTTTGAGGCAAGGTCTCACTATGCAGTTCAGGCTGGCCTTCTGCTCACTTCTGTAGCCCAGGCTGGTCTCAAATCACAAAGTGCTGCAATTACAGGCATGTGCCACCATGCCTGGTTCCTTTTTTTTTTAAAGAGAATAAAAAATAGTAAAACTAAAACCAAAAAACATTACAGATAATACAGAATTTCAACAAATAGAAATTCAACAATAGTTATTATATTGCATTATCTTAAAATTAGTTTTTCAGATTACCAGATATAAGTATGTGAAATTGGTCAAAAAAGTTATAAAAATTAAAAAGGAGAGAGGAAAAAATTTAAGCGTCAAATGCTACCTTCAACAGACCAGCAGAACTCGGCAGGCCAATCATCAAGCTACCCTGTATATATACATGTGTATTTCTTCTTTGTCCCATCCCGGCTGTTCCTTTCCTTTCAGCAGACTCTTTTCCTTTCACAGTAGCTATTGTACTTTTCAGATTTTTACTCTTTCAGGTTCTTACACAAGCACATAATATGATGTTTACTCATGTGGGCCTGATTTATTTTACTTACGCGTATGATCTCTAGTTGCATCCATTTACCTATAAAAGTCTTGAGCCTTTTTTTTTTTATAGCTGAGTAATACTCCACTGTATAAAAATGCTGTATCTTTCTTATGTATTTAGTACAGGGTCTCACTACACAGATTGGACTCATAGTGATCTTTTAGTTTTCAGCCTCCCAAGCACTAGGATTACAGGCACACACCATCATACCCAATCTAATACTGCATCTTTTTGATCCATTCCTCAGTTGATGGCATTCGGGTTGTTTCCAAGATTTAGCTATGACAAATTCTGCTGCTATAAACATAGGTGCACACACCTTGCTGTGATATTATGCTTTCAGTTCTTCTGGAAAAATGCCCAGGAGGGGAACAGCTGGGTTGAATTTGAATGGGACCTCCAATCCTAGCTTTTTGAGGACCCTCCACACTGATTTCCACAGTGGTTGCACACCAGTCTACACTCCCACCCACAGTGTAGAAGGGTTCCTTTGTCCCCACGGTCCCTCCAGCATTTGTTATTGGTTGATTTCCTGATAACAGCCATTCTTTCTGGGGTAAGATGGAATCTCAGCATTGTTTTAATTTGCATCTCTTGACTGACCAATGAATAATGTTGAACACTTCTTCATATACTTGTTATTTGTATTTCATCTGAGAAGAGTATATTAATCTCTTCCATTTTTTGATTAGATCTCTCAATTATAGGAACCTAATTTTTTAAATTCATTATATGTTCTATATATAAGTCCTTTGTCTGAGGGACAATCAGCTCAATTTTTTTTTTCCCAATTTGAGGGTTTTCTTTTTACTCTGCTGGTAGTTTCTTTCTCATGTGCAGAAACTTTTTAAAATGATGAGATCCCAGTTGTTGATTCTTTGAAGTGTTTCCCATGCAGTTTGGTTTTTGTTCATGAACTCTCTACCCATCCCTATATCTTTAAGAATGTCTAATTAAATGTCTTTTCTATATTTATTGAAAACACCTTTTTTCTCTTTTTAAATTTGTGGCTATGAATAATGTTCACTGATTTTCTGAGAATAAACCATCATTGTATCCTTGGTCCTTGCTGGGGTCCTGAGGTGCACTCTGATTATTTCCAATATGTGCATAGATCTTTGCTTCTGTATTTGTGGGTGAGATTAGTTTATAGTTTTTTTTTTTTTTTTGTATTTTTATTACAGGGTCTACAGGGTCTCACTACACAGGTTGGACTCATACTGGCCCTCATGTTTTCAGCCTCCCAAGTGCTGGGATTACAGGCAGATGCCACCATGTCCAGTCTCAATTGCCCATGCCCTGGGGGCAGGGCTGGCATGGCACACTGGGGATCGAACCCCAGCCCCTGCACCTACCGGTGTAGGTGCTTTAATCCGCTGAGCTATCTGGTTGGCCCTAGTTTATAGTTCTTTAAATCTATTTGCAGTTAGCATTTATTAGTACAATTATGCTGGCTAGGGTGCTATACATCTTCCCTCCTGTGGCCTAGGACAGTTCCAACAAACTTAAAGTTATCTGTATTTTGAAGAGTCAGTAAAATTCAGCTACACATTTTAACATGACATCTTTAATCTTGAAAATATCTTTGATGGTAACTGTTCTATTTCAGATTTTCCTTATCTCAGGTCCGTTTTTTGTTTTTGCATTCTCTAGGCATGCAATGCTTCTAGATTTTAAAAATTTCCTCTCCAGGGCTGGGAAGATAGCTCAGCAGTCTAAGTGTCTGCCAGGCAAATGCAAGGACCTTGATTTGATCCCCAGTACCACATGCCGTGCTGGCCCCAGAAGTCAGGGTGCACTGTATTGCTACTGAAACTGGGAATGGTGGTGCATGTCTGTAATCCCAGCACTAGGGAGGCTGAGACAGGAGGATCACTATGAGTCTGAGCTGTGTAGCGAGACCCTGTACCAAGTAAGTAAATAAGCTAAAAGAAAAATATTCACTCCAGAGTTGTGAAATTGTATTTATTTTAAACTATTTTTATTCTCTTATATCAACAGTAATATTCCCTGTTTCATTCCTCACTTTGTCTATTTTTATTCTTCTTTGGTGGGGTTGTAAGAGATTATTTTGTTTTCTCATAAAATCCATTTGTATTTCTTAACACATTTTTTCCGCCTAATTTCTTAACATAAACACTTCCTTTGCAGGGTTCCTTTGCAAATACTATGCATACAGATTTTTCAGTGTTCCTAATGTTTTGATGTGAAATAGTCTTTTAAATTGCTTTTGACAGACTATCTACTGAGGATTGTGTTCTTTTTTAATTTTTTTTATTTTTATTTATTTATGTTTTTCTTGTTTCATAACCTTTATTTGCTTATTCACTCATTTTTATGGCTGGCTCAGCCCGCACCCTGAGGGCAGGGCTGGCGCAGCATGTGGTGCCGGGGATCGAACCGCGGTCCCTGAAGCCGCCCAAGCTTTCCCAAGCAGGCGCTTTAGACCACTGAGCCATCCTGCTGGGCCCCAGGATTGTGTTCTTAATGGGTTGCTTTTTAACTATTTCTAATTGTCAGATAATATAGTCCATAATATCTAATTTTATACATATTTTAAAGTTTTCTTTATGACTAATGACACTTTTGTATATGTGGGCAGGTGAAAAAATTCTGTTCAACAGACGAGTCCTCCATAGATCATTAAGCTCAGCTCCTTGTTACACAGTACAGATGCTTTCTTATGTCATTATTTTGTCTCCTTGGTAGGCGCAGTCTGTTTTAAATTAAGTTGCTCTCACATGTGATCACTCTTATGTACTTAGCTATGTTGCTTGGCCCATCAGCTGTTCAGATCATGTAATCCTTGTTGTATTCCGGAGCTTTTAATCTCAAAGTCCACCTTGTCTGACATTCCTGTCTTATCATCACTTTGTTTTATTGTGTCCTTTGTAACAAGTTCTCTTCTTGAAAGCCCATGCTGATCACTTAGCCGGTCACATTTGGAGTGATGAGCTGTGAGCTCCTTAGCATTCTGTCTTGTCTTATTCCAACAAAGACAGTTTTGTGTACTCTTACTTTTTCCTTCTAAACCCTACTGTCTAGTTTTAGTTTCATTTTCATTAAAATAAGCTGTCATCTTTCTTCACACGCTGTGCACATTTCCAGTCTTTCCTCAGCCCTCTGTTAAATCTTCCTCCCTTGGTCCAGGAACGCTTGTTTTTCCTTTTCGTGCCATCTTGATGTCTGTGGTCAGGTGGACCAGATGCTTCTCCAGTGTCTTTCTTTGAGTGCCCTCTGCAAGCCACACAGCCTCCGAGTTCTTGCCTACTCTCCTATCTTTCTTTTGCTGGGACGTGTATGTGATGCTTCAGCTGGGGTAGCATTCGTGGGGTTCAGGCCTTTCCTCCTTCGGGTATGCAGGTGAGATTCCATGTCCTGCCAGCTGCCGCTGCTGCTGCAGTTGAGCTCCACGCCTACCTGACTGCTTTGTCCTTCATAGGTGACTTGTTCTTTCTGCCCTAAAAGATCTTCCCTTTTATCCTCGGAGTCCTAGAATTTTTCTGAAAAGGACATAGCAATGTAGACGAGCACATGTAGCTCTTGTTAGTCTACATGCCTAAGTTTCTTTTTTTTTTTGTGGGACCAGGGTTCGAACTCACGACCTTGCACTGGCCCAGCAGGCACTTGTGCCTCGGAGCTATCTCCCCAGCCCCCTGCCTAAGTTTCTTCAATTTAGAACTTTCATTTCAAATTTAATATTGGATCCCACGTCACTGTGACCTTTTCTCTCTCTCAGCTTCAGTGGCTCTTATGTCCCACTTGACTCTTTTTAGCCATTTTTCTGTGTTTGCAGAGAAATATTTTTTGTTCTTTTAGGCTATTTTTGGGGTGGGAATAGGGATCGGTAGGAATCATGTATTTTCTAATTCACCTCCTGTAGTTTTGTTTCCTTTTAGTTGAGGAACAAAGTTATCTTGGATCTCTGGAGCCAAACCTCATCTGGGGGTGCTAAGTAAAGGGCAGGGCCTGAAGGCTTAGGCCCCGCAGCCATACCACTCGGCCGGTCACAGGTAGGCCATGAGCACTTGGCCAGTGTACTTCAGTCTATGGATTTAACCGTTATGGCTGCTGCAGCTCTTTGCTTGGCCAGTACCACCATCTGAGAAGAGTTTGTCCCACACAGTGTTGAGGCGTGGTCCTCGATGCAGTGCAGTCGAGGAGTGGGGAGGCCTTTGTGAGGTGATTGGGTAATGAGGACTCCCACCTCCCTGAGGGATTAATGTGCTCCCGTGAGAACAGCTGGTTACCACAGGAGCACGTTGTTATAAAGGGGGCCTCGCCCTTCTGCCTGCCCTCTGGCACACAGGATTTTTCTGTGTGCTCCCCGCACCCACATCTCTCCAGGATAAGATGCAGCGGAAGACCCTTACCAGAAGCTGACCAGATGGAGCCGCCTTACCTTGGATACAAGTAAGATAAACATTTTTCCTCTGTAAATTACCCAGCCTTGGGTTTTTTGGCATAGCAATGGAAAATAGATGAGGACTAGCATCTGGGAATTACTGTACTCCTACCTGCCCGGCCCAAGGTGAAGAGAGCTGTGTTGCCTTCTTCCTGTCTGGACCCGTGTCTCATCCTGCCTGGTTCTTGCAGTTACTGGCTCAAGAGAGGCAGGGATAGTGGGACTCAGCTGTCATGTGCTAGAATCTGCCATCGTCAGTGTCACGGTGTTTAGAGGTAGGCCTACCTGCGGTCTTGTCGGCTGCCCGCTGAGGGCAATGCCCAGAGGCCGTGTCCTGCTTTCTCCTTGAGCTGTTATGGACATATTTTGGGTAAATGGCGATGGCTGCCCAGGGAGACCAGAGACACTGATCTTACAGGAAGGGCCTGTGTGGAGGTGAGAGTGGCTTCCACGTGCCCCACGTACCTGCAGGCGTGGCTGGGCCTTGTGCACGTCTCCCCAGCTCAGAACCCACACTTGGTCATGCGACTTGTCGTAGGACAGCTTAGCTGGCATGGGGTCCACACCTATGGACTTGAAAAAAAAATAGCGACAAGTTGGTCATGCTTGTGGCAGAAACCGGTGTGGTGGCCATTTCCAGGCAAGTGGAAAGTTGCTTCTGAGTGCTGCCTGCATGCAGATCCGGTCCTCAGAGGCCTATCAGTGGTCAGTGACGTTTTTCCTCTCTAATGCCCTCTCTTTTAAGGACTTATTTTCTTTCATATTTTATTTGAGGGAACCCAGGCCAACTTTGCTAAAACCTGAGTACAGAGGTGGTTTTAAGTTTACCACTCAGAAACCAGCTTGGGCTGCTGGAGTTTTAGGGTCCCCTTGCCCTCTCTGTGTCCCAAATTTGTGAGCTGGTCATTTGCCAGCTCATCTGAGGCAGATTTCAAGTTTTCCTTCTTTCTGGTCTTTGTGATTCTAGGTGGTTTCTTTCTTGGCCCATCCTTTACTAGATAGAGCCTTTGAGCTTCAAGCTGTAACCCTAGGCAGACTCTTCTGGCAGAATCTGAAATTCTGTGGTTTGAGGAATCCATAGCTGCTTCTGCGACCCTGTAACACCATGAAAGCTAGTTCTTTTCTTTAAAAAAATTCTTATAAGGTAGCTGTGTAAGTTCAAAAACTTTACTCCATAATTGTCATGTCCTGAGAGACCTGAGCCAAGATCCTGGTTACTCCCTTTGTCCCCTAGTATGTTGACCCAAGACTCGCTGCCATTTTTTCTATTCCTTACTCGGTCACCAAGTTGGTGCCTACAAATCCATCCCCATGGTTGGCTTGTTTAAAACCTGCCTCCTTAGTTCCATCTCAGTTTCAATGTTCTTTCCCTCTACCTCTCCTCAGCCACCAGAACCTGTACCTTTCACCTTATTTCTGAAATTTCAATCTCACCAAACTATATTGACGCCTTTCTGGTTGGGTGAAAAAACAATTAGCTATCTTTGCATACCCTGGTCAGAACGTCCCTAGGGACGTATCTGTGGAGCTCTTGTTTATAACCCTCTTTAACTCATTTCCACCAAATTTTCATCTTGTGTCCTCCGTCAAGTGCTCCAGACCTCCGTGCCAAGTCTAGAGATCACATTGTGAGCCTTTCCTGGACAATCCCACAAGGTTTCCAGGGGGTGCTACTACATTTCCTTGGACTTCCCCCCTCCCTGGCTTCTCCGTCTCTGCCTGACTTCCCAGTGTTGGCATCTAGGCCCTGATTTTCCCTCGTGGGCCCTGCTCCTGGTACTGGCTCCTAGTGATCTTCCACATTCTCATGACCACAGGGTGATTCAGCAGTTGCTGGCTGTGGGGTCGGATGTACAGAACTGAGCTTTGCATGACCCAGCACTGCTCACTGCCGAGACACGTCCAGTCTCCCCCCACCAACCGATCTGAAGAGCGCCTTTACTTTCCTACTCAAAAGCTCCTGTACCCCAAGTCTCAAGGAGAAACTCTTTGCTGTTCTAGACCCTACATACTCTGATCTTCTGTATCCTTCAGGGAGCCTACCTAGTCCTCTTCCAACCAGCTTCTAGGCTACTACTTCCCTTCATTGGTCCAAGGCTTTGGCTTCCAGCATGGGCTTCTGCTTCCCAGAGCTGCTTCGACCATCATAATGGTATCAGCTGATCTTTAGAGTCTTCCCTTCTTTCCTCCTTCCCTCCCTCCTTTCCCTCTAAGACAGGGTCTTGCTATATAGTTCAGGCTGGTTTTGAACTCACTATATAGCTCAGCCTCAGCCTCTGGAGCGCTGGGATGACAGGTCTGAGCCACCATGTCTGGGTCTTGTTTTCTTAAAAATAGTCATGAAGAAAGCCCTTCATAGGGCTGGGTAGGTAGTTTGGCAGTTGAAGCGCCTGCCCGGCAAGTGCAAAGTCCCAAATTTGGTCCTCGGTCCTGCATGCCCTGCTGGCCCCTGAATGTGGGGTGCGCTTGTGCTGGCCTTGAAACTGGACACGGTAGCGCACACCTGTAATCCCAGTGCTGGGGCGGCTGAGACAGGAGGATCACTACAAGTGTGAGCTGCAAAGTGAGATCCTGTTACCAAATAAACAACACAAGGCCCCACTCTCTTCCAGCTACTCCATTTTTCTGTTCTCTACAAGCGAATTTTTCCTAAAATCTGCACAGCACAGACACTACTGCTTTTCCTTTCAGCTTAACCCTCCCCTGTCGGAGTTTATATTCCTGTTCTGAGGTGGTGCAGAGGAGATGGTGAGTGGCTGAACCAGAAATCTCTTACGTTCAGTGCGGAATTTTCCACAGTTGTAATATTCTGAGCAAAGGGCTGGTGAGGAAGAGGTCCTGGTGAAACTAAACAGCTGAAAGCCTCAAAATTAGGGCTGAAGAGGCAGCCCATGCCTTCTAGAAGCTTTAGAATGACTCAAGTTTCCACTCTATGCCCAGCAGAAGAAAGGGTAAGCATTTTCTGTTGGATGATAGTCATTAAATTCTCTGTAATTTTTTATATATAAAATGTGTGGATTTAACAATAATCACTAAGCTTTGTCAGACAGATGATATGATATAAAACAACATTAGGAGACTAACAGGTGATCCATAAAAAGGTAATTGTCAATTTATATATAAATAGAAAATCAAAAAAAGGAAATTAAGTTGAAATTAAGTTGAAATTTAAAAGTGAAAAATGAAATACTTGAAGTAAGATCTCAATAGATAGGTCTTATTAAATCCATATTAGATACAGTAAAAAACAGGCTGGTAGGATGAATCCAGAATGAGGTGCAAAGGGAAAGGTCTAATTGTTTTTTTAAAAAAAAAAGAGTTCCAGAAGGAGAGAAAGAAGAGGAGGGGAGGTAGCAGAATACGTGGAGATCTGCTGAGATTTCCTTGATCTGATGAAAATCAGCAATTCACATGTTCAAGAAGCTCTGCAAACCTCAGGTCAGAATAAATGCAAAGAGCACCAGACCCAGGTATGTTGGAAACTGCTGAAGACCAAAGGAGAAAGGCTGGAAAGTATCGAGGAGAAACGGATACATTAACTTTTAAGAAGACATCCACAGCAGGCTGGGGAGATAGCTCAGTGGGATAAGCACCAGGCTGGCAAGCGCAAGGTCCTGAGTTTGATCCTTGGTACAAAAATAAAGACTGAGGACTGGCCTGTCATCAGAAACAATGGGAGACAGTGGATGACATCTTTAAATGCTGAAAGAAAATAATTGCCAATTCTTCTTTACTTGGTGAAAACAATCTTTGGAATGAAGAAAAAACGTATGTATATATATTTTTTTCTTTTGTCTTTTTGAGGCAGGGTCAGTTCAGGCTGGCCTTGAGCTCACTTTTGTAGCCCAGGCTGGTCTCGAACTCACATCGATCCTTCTGCCTCAGCCTCGCAAGTGCTGGGATTACAGGTGTGAGCCACCACGCCCAGCCTAAAAACAGATATTTTCAAAGAGACATCTGAGCCCCATGCCAGCAGGCCTTTTTCCTTCCACTAGGCCTTGTATTAAAAAGTGAAAAATGAAATTTAAAATGTTCATTTTTCAATTTTAATGAATTATTAAAATGATCAAAAAATAATCCTATGTATTTCAGGAGAGATAGCACCAGAAAATAGGTATATGGGTAAATACTAATGAGTGCTTGTTCAAATAATATGTCTTATGGCATGAAGTGATATATAGATTGAAAATTAAGTTAGTATAATAATGCAAAAGGAGGGTTAAAGTGCTCAGCATTACCGGGGAAATGAAATGACAGTGTGTACATGGCTATCGAGGCAAGTGTGCATGGTATAACTTGCTGAGGTTTATAACAACAGAAAAGAGGGAACCTTCTTTTTTTTGGTGCTGAGAATCAAACTCTGGACCTTGCACTTGCCAGGCAGGTGCTTGTGCCACTGAGCCACAAGCCCTGTTCAAAAGAGTGAAATCTTTAACAAGCTATTAGGCAGGAGAAAGAGAATTAAAATGTTTGATAAATCCAAAAGAAAAGAAAAAGCAGTACAGATATGTAGGTCCAGCGCGTGCCTGTGATCCCAGCACTGGGGAGGCTGAGGCAGGAGGATCGCTATGAGTCCGAGCTGCATAGCGAGACCCTGTACCAAATAAATAAAAGTTTTTAGAAAGGAGAGCAGATTTAACTCAATTATATAATTAAGTACATGAAGTAGAGATGGATGAACCACGTCAAGTAGAAGACAGGGATTTAGAGAAAGGCCTGAGCCTGCCAGATATGGCTTCATGAAAGAATACCTTACCTTTAAGTGCATAGAAACGTGGAAAGTGCAAGGATGGGACAATTATGATGCAAGAACACCACTCAGAATAAATATGATGTCGTCCTACTAGTACTGGGCAAAAGGCAGAGTTTCAAATAAGTGGTGTTGGCAGAGATAGAGACATTTTCCTAAGAATAAATCTTTTCCTCCAAAATGATGTCACTTTAGAGCAAAAATGGTCAGAGCTTTGAGAAACGGATCAATGTTTGCGTCACGGTGCAAGATTCTACCACACCTCTCAGCGGCTGATGGACTAAGACAACAAAGAATCAGTTTGGCTAGGAGGCCTGCACAGTGCAAGGGCCAGAGTGACAGCGACGGGTCTAGAATGCCACACCTGCCACCAGAACACACCCCCCTGAAGCACACCGGGAACATTCACCCAAATCGGTTGGAAGCTCAGGTATAAACCAAGCTTCGAGAAACTCTAAAGGCCTGAAATTATTCAGAGTCTGCTCTCGGGTGGGGAGAGCGGATAACAAAAAGAGAGGCAGAAAAACCTCTGCTGTATGTGTCAGGAGGAGCCACAACCCGCTGACCCCAGCGTCTTCGCACCAGGAGCTTGGTGGGGTGGCGGGGCTGCGGGGCAGCAGCACGCTGGTGGCAAGAGGCAGGGGCCCCGGGGACGCTCCGACTCGGCTTATGGCCAGGCCCCAGGGGCCTCGCTGTCCCGGCAGCCCGATCTCCGCACCTGTCCACTCAATCCCTTATTTAGCTTCTGCCCGTCTCCTCATCCCTTCTGCCTTGGTGGCAGTTTTCCTACTTCACTGAGAACAGAAAAGCAATGAGATGACGGTTCACTGATGTACCACCTGCTTCGTCACCGTACATGGAAGACTGTTTCCTGCAGCCCCAGGGAAGAGCACTCTTTCCAGACAGGCTGGCATCTCCTGGGCCCTGGAGCTCCCCAACTCCTGCCCACTTCAGTGGTTGTGGGAAGGGAGGTGGGAGGCTGCACGTTGCCAGGCGCATGTGCGTGTGGTGCTGGTATCTACCCCACGCTGCTGGCTGTCAGAATTGCCTCCACCAGCTAATTCATGTCCCTGTGCAACAAAACTACCCGCCTCCTTCCCCAGTGTTCTAACCTAGAGCCCCCCACCCCCGGCATGCCTGTGCTTACCACTGTCATCCTCTCTGTCCCTGCCAAGATGGTCAGTGGTACCAAGCCCGGCGGCCGGGTCTCAGTCCTGTGTCCTGCACTCGCTCTCGAGCAGCATCTAAACCACAACCCGCTGGCTCACCTTCCACATTCCCGCTCTCAGGAGTGCTCCCGCTGCCTTTCAGCC
This sequence comes from Myocastor coypus, assembly GCA_004027025.1. Lineage (NCBI taxonomy): Eukaryota > Metazoa > Chordata > Mammalia > Rodentia > Myocastoridae > Myocastor > Myocastor coypus. The sequence goes on along the minus strand of PVJA010007424.1, from coordinate 37,992 downwards.
CACCTGGCCCTGACCCAGGCTTCCTGCCTGTACCACTTCTCCATGTCACCCTCTAGGATTCCATCTGCTGTCACCCAGCCAACACCTCTGGCCTAGACCTCTCTTTAGACTCCACACCTGTCGGGCCTTCTATTACTTCTTCTTCTTCTTTTTTTTTCAGCACTGGGGATTGAACTCAGGAACCTGTGCTTGCCAGGCTGGCGCTTATTCTACTGAGCTATCTCCCTGGCTCCTTCCACTTCCTGATGTCACTATGTATCTAACAACATTCTGAACCCATTTCTTTCCATGCTGGCCTCGCCAGCCCAAAGCCTCTCTTACTCCATGGGGCTGCAGTGACAAATACCATGGGTTTGGGAGCTCAGAACAGCCCGGATCTGTCCTCTTATACCTTTGGGGACCAGCAAGTCAAAATCAATCTCCCTGGGATGAAAGCAGTGTCAGGGGCGCCATGTTTCTTCCGGTGGCTCTGAGGGAAAAGCCGTTTGCCTCCCCAGGGGTCTCTGGCTGTGTCCCTCACCCGATGCACCCTACCTGCAGCTGCTGAGGCCGCCACCTTGCTTCAGGCTCACGCGATATCCCTTATTCCAGGGATAAGCTTTTCTGTGACCCCTCTGGTTGGGATGCTGGTGACTGTGCTTAGGACCCACCCAGATAGTGCAGGTTAACTTCCCGCTGTGAAAACCCTCTGTCCCATCTGCGAAGTGCCCTCTGCTCTCTTACTTGACGTCCCTAGGTGGCAGGGATGAGGGTGCAGGTGCTTGGGGTCTGTTATGCAGCCTGCTACACCCTGCAAACAGCACCCCAGCTGTCGCTCAAGGTGACAAGTGAGCAAGCTCCTTGCGAAAGCTTTTCTCATTTCAGACCTTACGCCCCACATCAGAAAATCTTCTGGGCTCCATTTAAAATCCACCGAGAGTCTGGGCACTTCTTGCCACCCTGCCGCTGCCAGCCTCTCTTGCCTGGTGCCAGGCCCACTCCTTGCTTTCTCCCGAGCCTCTGCCGTGAGCTCGCCCTGCCTGCCCTGCACTCTGCACCACGCGCTCAGCTGGCCTGCGGGCCTTCGCGTCTGGTGTTGTGCTCACTCCAGAGAGGCCCGACTTCTGCTGGCCCTTCTGTCCCTCTGTCATAGGCTGTCTCTTGCACTTGCAGTTCCCTGAAATTTGGAGTTGGTGCTTCCCTCCCGATGAGAGTGTAAGTTCTGGGGGCTGCTGGGCTGAGGAGCCACTGCGAGAGCGCCCTGCCCCTGCAGCTGGGCCTGGCCCGGGGAGTCCTCCCCGCTTCTGACCATGTACCTGGAGGACTTTCTGGGCCTGGACATCGACCACAAGGACTCTGCTCAGCACCGGCTGGGCCACATAGATGTACCGGTTCCTGACGTTGACTGCAGATGCCCACTGGCACCTCTGGGTGGCATCTCCTTCTCGGGGACAAATCTCTTTCTGTAAAGAGAAAGATGGCATGGGAATTCTTCCTCCCTCTCCCCTGGCCCCCCTCGGCCCCCCTCCCGTTTCCTTGGGACTCACAGACTGCTGCTTGCAAACCTTTCCACGTCGCCAACTTCTTCCCCTCGCTCTGTCCCTCTCAGCCGGCAGCTTCAGTGTTCGTGTGTGGCTCCCTTCTCTTGTCCCCATCTCTGGCCACACTTCTGTGAGAGTGGCCCCGACTCCTCCTCCACGCCCTCACTTCCCCTAGGCCTTAGTCGCTGTCCACAAAGCCAACACTGCTCAAAGGTCAGTGTGGACTCTGCTCGTGACCTAAGCCCGGCGCCATCACCCGAGGGTGCTGGTGTGGCTGTCGCCTGCCTTCCTTGCCTCCTTCCCCCTGCAGTGGCTGAGGCTTCTTGGCTCTCTTTGCAGATTTCTCTGTTGGATTCCTGAGGCTCCCCTTCTAGATTTCTCTGCTTTCCTAAGCCGCCGCCACCTCTGCTGATTTCATTAAAGCGCGTGGCTTGAAATCTAGCCCATGCTTCACGTTAAATGACCCATCCACCTCGTGGCTTCATATGGATCTCAAGTTTGAACGTCCAAAACCAGCTCTCACTTCTACCTTCTCGTTCTGCTTATCCTACTAAAAAATGAAAGCTCTCGTGTTTCACTTTCCTAGCCCAAGAACTTGGAGCTAATCCTTGAGTCTTTCCCCACGGCCTTCATTACCCAGCTGAGCCTTCCCAAATCCTCTCAGCCTTACCTGGAAAATGTTTCTAGTGACTACGCCGTTGCTCACATCTGCCCGTCACCCTGGCATCTGCCACACCATCCCCCACAGCCCCCAGGCTCTGCCCCTTGGTCCAGCTCAGCCTTCCCCACCCTGGTCTCCACACCACGACCCCAGTGGTGAGAGGAGAATGTCAGCAGCGTCACGGGAGTGCTTGACTTTCTCCGCCTCATAACGAAACCCCAGTGTTTCTTGAGAGCCATAGGGCCACCTACATTTTGGTCCCTGCTGTGTTCTCCCCTCTTATGGGCCTAGCAGTGGCTGTTCTCTTTGCTAGGGATGCTCCTCTCCACACAGTGACCCTGTGTATCTTCTTGTTTCTTGCAGCTAGTTCAGCAACCCTTGCCTCTTCTTATGCCCTTAACTCTGCTGCGGCTCCCACCTGACACATGATCTCATCCATTGCTTGGTCTACTTCTGCAGAGTCTGATGTTCTGCCAGGTGGTAGGTCTTATTTGCAGAAACCAGAGTGTCCCATGAGACCACGTGGGGCACAGAACAGCCCGGCCTGCAAGGCCTGAGGAAGGGCTTTGGAACCCACCATTAGCAAGCCTTTCCTCTGCCTCCGCCCACTGCACTGTTTCTCTCTACTTGGTTTCACAACTTTTGTTTGTTTGTTTATTTTTATGGCCGGCTCAGCCTGCCCCGAGGGCAGGGCTGGCGCAGCATGTGGTGTCCAGGGATCGAACCATGGTCCCTGCAGCTGCCTAAGCTTTCCCAAGCAGGCGCTTTAGACCACTGAGCCATCCTGCTGGGCCCCTGTTTCTCTCTACTCGGCCTGGGTCCCATTCGTGTGAGCTCACACTTTCTCCCAGTCCCCTGGAGCCACTGAGGGACACCCGCCTGGCAGCTGTCTGTTCACACTGCTGTCCCCATCTTACGGCTCGCCTCTTGGAGAAGCCAGGGCTCGCACAGCAGAGGCTGCAGGACAGAGGAGCAGAGGCAGATGCGCAGCCTCAGAACCACCGGGAGCCACACCCCACACAGCTGGTGGAATTTAGGAACTGAGGGGCACACATGGGGATGGCTTCTAGAACTTTTCCGACTGTGATGTAGAGGCTACCACAGCCCTAAAGACTCACGAAGCTCATGAAAATCTTCTCTGTGGGTTTGAGGTGCCTCTGAATCTCGCAGTCAGCAGGGTGGATGACGGCAATGCCGTCGTCAGAGAAGGCGTAGAACACGTTTCCCACGCTGAGGCCTGGGAGGGAGGCAAACGCAGCATGGTTGGGCCCTGTGACAGCCGGCCTCCAGGAAGGTCACAGGTGACACAGAGCACGTGGGAGGTGCAGGCAGTTTGGGTGTAATGGGTGCAGGCACAAAATGCAATTCCCAATGGAAGCAGGGTGGGGTGCGCAGCCAGCTGGAGACGCCCCGCTTGATAGTGGTAGGGTGTGTGGGGAGGATGGGGCCCTCCGGCTGACAATCAAGAAGCCCACCCCCAGCTCCGAAGTGCCCTCGCTGCCCTAAACACACGCAGCTACCCCCTGCTGCCCCATCTAGCATTGGCCGCCAGTACAGATTTACAAATAACCATGGCCTTGTCTTTGACGTTTGTTTGATCTTTCCTGTTCTGAAATGGAAAATAGCCCTTGGGTGGTTGGCATAGATTAGAGCAGAATGGATCAAGTGGTGCCCAGAATGGTTTTGTTCTTAAAGCATTTATGGATGCACACGGAGGGGGCCTGAGGACCCGTTGGGTCGTGCTTCCCTGTCCACACTCGGTCCTGGCCTGTCCGCTCCTCCTCCCGGACAGCTTGTCCCAGTTCTGCCCTGCTGGGGGGTGGGGCAGCCTGGGTTGCAGGGCAGTGTACACCCTGGCTTTGTCTACCTGCTTGCCCCCGCCCTGGTCCAGTGCTGAGGCTGGCTGTGCGCAGATGCCCTATCTCTGCCCCACGGCCTCTCCACCTCTGGAGCCGCATGCCAGCTCACCTGTGCTCTGACCCACTTAGCAAATGCTTTCCGCTCACACCCAGGAGCTGGAGGCTCCAGTCCCTGCCACACCATACACCCCAGAGCTAGCCTCCCCAGGCCTGTGGGAAATTCTGCAGCTCTAACAACCAGCCTATGGCGGAACTCATCAGGGTGCGCCAGGGTCTGCAGCAGCAACTGCAGTTACAGTGCAGCCCAGTGCCTGCCCACAGCCAGCACTGGAATAGGAGGCGCCACAGATACACGCTCATCACATGACCAACTTCACAGGTGACCCTGGGCTCACAGCGCAGCCCCTGGAAGCCTCTGTTGGATTCAGCTTCTGCTGAAGGGTCTGAGGGAGCCTCTGTTTTGGTTTTGCTTGTGTCTGCTTGCTCCATCTTTTTTGCCCTACTGAGGTGTGAGCATGCTAGGAGCCTGTGTCCCTGCCGCTTGGCTACTGCACCCCCAATCTCGGGTTCTGGAGCACTAGCAAGGGACAGCGCAAGCATCCCGGCTGAGCCTGCGGGAATTAGCTCGCTGTGGCACTGCTCTTAGGGTGAGCCCTGCGCCCTGAGGGAGTTGTGGGTCTGACACGGCATTTTGGTTTCTGCAGCACATTTTACACCTCCAGGGCCTCCTGCATCCTTTCTAGTTCTTTGCTCTTGAAACCTGAGGCCCTCTGAAGCAACCTGCCTCACAGGACAGGGCCCTGAACACACGGCACATGAGCAGTGTGCACTGCGCCTGGCTACGGGGCTCAGACGGCTGCGAGAAATCAGGCACGGGCTGCTGGCAGCCATTCCTCACATCTGGCTTCTGCCTCTGTTTTTCCCCAACCTACAGCATCACCTTTGGTGCCTGATACTCAGGAAACGGTCTCGAGACTGTATCTGCACATGCGAGCTAGATGGCAGGGAACACCCTGTGAAGTTCCTTTGGAGAAATGAAGAAACACTGGTTCTTCCAGCAGAGGAAGCTACTGTGCCTCCCTTCACAGCTTGGGGTGCACCCCTGCCTCTCATTCCCTTCTGCCTACCCAGATGGAGGACAAGTTACCCAAAGTGATTTGGGCTGTGATCTGAGTCTGAGGTCGCGGGACTAGGACTAGGAGTTGCGCATGCGCACACATAAGTAGTGGCCCGAGCACTTGGTCCCAGCTCCTGTGTCTTTGTGCTATGTTTGAGCCATATGAAACAGTCAATATCAGATCATTTTTGATGTGCAAAAATGGCATTTACATATGGCTCAATCCAATAGCTAAAGATTTGTTTCATAAATAAGGTACACTTTTGAAAATCTATTCATTGAAAAACATTTACAATAATTGTAAAATGCTAATTCTATAGCACTTTCTCAAAGCATAATTAAAGTATTGCTACTGTTGATATCAGGAGGTATATACTCCCTTTTTTGGAGGGGATATCTTTTAAATTTAATTTTATTTATTTTTAGGAGCACTGGGGATTGAACTCAGGACCTCATACATCCTAGGCAAGTGCTCTACCACTAATCTTACGCCCCCCCAGCCCTTTGGTCTTTTAAAGACAATATAGGATAAGAAAGCACGAAACTCAGCTACTGGAAAGGCAGAAGGCTCAGCTCTGACCAGGAGCTTCTGTCAAGTGGTCCGCTTCAGCCTAGGCTACGAGCAGCTTTCCATGGAAACTTCCCAGCTTTAAATACATTAACTCACTGTTTTTTTTTTTTTTTTCAGGACCAGAGTTCGAACTCATGACCTTGCACTTGCCAGACAGGCACTTGTGCCATGGAGCTATCTCCACAGCCCCCATTAACTCATTTTTAATTTGGCTCAGTATTCTCCTGTTTGAATGTGATGCCGGTGTCCCCTCCCCCACTGGATTTGGCTCGAGGACCTTACTAGTGCACTGCTCAACGCCCCAAAGCTGAGAGCGGGTCGCAGAGACAGGGGCCCTCCTGGAACTGCAGACATACGTGGTCACAGGCACAACACAGAACAATCAAGCTCAGTACCTTCCTCTCTCCAAAGAATGTTTGCCACTGCACAGCAGAGAGGAGAGCAGGGACGTGATTGCCAGAGGGAGAGAAGAAACCGAGGTCAAGCCTGGACTGTAGGCCTCATTCCGCGCAGGAGCAGCTGGGACCACCCGGTGGCGGACAGAGCCTTCAATAGCCCCAGCTACAGCGGCCCAGCAGCCGTGGCCCTGAGGGCGTGCTTCCAGGTTTTGGCGCCCTTTTGATTCCTACCTGAACCTTGAAAATTAGGTCCCAGGATAGAGGTATCTAATGAGATTCCCGCATTTTGTGAATGTGAAGCAGTAAAAAGCATCGCTCCCAGATTTCCTGAATTATTGCCAGGGAACTCATTTTCCTCTGGGATTGTCCTGGGAAGGGCATGTAAAATCCTTCTGATTATCTTTGTTGATTGCAAAGGCTTAGTTTGGAGCCTTTGACCTGGGAAAGAGACTGGGACCAGCACCGACATTCACGAATTCTTACTAACAGGCTTAGGAAGTGGGGTGAAGGGAGCAGTGACTAACGGGATAGCGCACCAACTGGGTGGCAGTCCCTGGACTGAGGGCCATCATGCTCCCAGGAGTGTCCAGTAGTACCCCCTTGTCTGTGGAGGTCACATTCCAAGGGTGCCAGAAAATGGACAGTTCTGGACCCTAGATAGTCCATTTTCCCTATACATATGCACCTGTAGTCTATAAATTAGGCAAGTAAGAGATTAACTCATAAAATACAACAATTATGTACTGCAATAAAAATTATTAAGACTCATGAAAATTTCCATTTCTGGAATTTTCCATGTAGTATTTCCAGACCACGGGAAGCGAAACTGCAGATGAAGCAGCACTAGCATGTGCACAAGCCAGATTGTGGGTCACTGTGGCTCCAGCACCTGGTGGGTGCGTGGTATGACGGCTTTTGTGAACAAGAGGCAGAGGCTCTGGTCACACAGCCATAGGCAGAAGTGGGGTGGGAACACTGGAGCCCCCTTGTGGTCACGGGTGCTATCTGCCACCCCGAGACTTCTGTCTCTGGAGCTGATGAGGGGTTTTACGCAGTCTTCAGGAGCTCCTGGTTGGAGGCTGCGCCCCCAGTCAATTTGTGCCCTTTTTGCCAGCTAACGCGCCCCCCCCCCCCAGTTCTGCTAGGAGCTTCAAGTCAAGAGTGAACTCACGGGTCTTCCTAGCGGAGTCCTCGATGAAGAGTGAGGAGATGTCTTCGTCCACACCCACTTCATTCTTGGCAATGCAGGTGTAGGCGCCCGTGTCTTCATACCGGACACTGCCGATGTGGAGTTCGCTGCCATTGGCTGCAGAAAGGACAAGTGCTGGGATGGCCAGACGCAGCTCCGGGGCGGGGCGGGGCGGGGCGGGGCGGGGCGGGGCACAGGTGAGGCAGAGGCGGGGCGGGGCGGCCCAGGAGTCTGGGAAATACCCGGCAGACATGTGTTGTCTCCTAACACTCTGACACAGAAAGGTCCTGTCTCTCATTTCCATTCTTGTGAAGAGGGTCAGCGTGGTGTGAACGGGAGGCACCCGTAGACTTGTGGGGTTTCTTACCCAAAAGGGAGAGCTGTTTGGACATCTGGGCCGAGACATCCATGCCGTTTTTCAGCCAAGTGATTCTGGGTGTGGGGATGCCCTCCGCATGGCACCTCAGGCTGGCGGCCACCCCGGGCTCCTGCGCCTGGGTTTCGGGGTAAACACGGATGACTGGTGGCACTGTGGGGGAGAAGCGCGCAGGTCAGAGATGGCCACGCCTGCCTTGAGCTCCTGGCCCAACCCCGCCCCTGTTCCAGAGAGACTGGGGGTGACTCGGGAGGTTCACAACGATCGTCTCTGGCAGCCCAAGGTCTGAAAGAAAGGGCTGTGAAATGGATTGCCGGCAGTAAACACGTCAGGCATTGTGCCCTGTAATTCATGGCTTTTATCGTTTTTCTAAATATGATCACAAAGACATCTAAATATTTAATGCCATTCAGCTGCTACATGTAAAGAGCAACAGTCCCTGGAATTTATTTCTGAATGAATAAAACTCAGATATATTATTCTGTTATCAGAAAGCTGTTGGGTGGGGCCTTAATTTCTTGTAGGAAATGCTTTGCCAAGCACTATGGGCCCTGACTGACTGGCAGGGAGGCTGATGGCACCACTGCTCTGCGAGGTCCCCGACTTTCCTGTGGGTCATCTTATTCCTTCACTCCCCAAGCCCTGGAACCTAGGTGAGAGGCCAGCTGTGCCCTCCGTGGCTGCTGAGGGACTTGGCCCGGGCCAGAGCAGTTAAACATGGGTTTGAGGGTGTGACAAAGGCCCACTGGCCAGTCAGCAGGGGGAGGCCGGATGCCGGGGCCTCTCAGGAAGGCAGGCTGGGGGTGGACACCTGATGAAGACTGCTGGGAGGGCCCAGGAAACAAAAACAGCGTTTTCAGTGTCAGTGAGGGTTTATATTTATCCATACATTTTACTCTACATATTTCCTGAAAGGATTTGTGGGAGTTCCTGGAAAGCTACCTGAGCATTAAACAGAACAAACGCATGCATCACACACATTTTAGAGATGGGAAAGCTGGGTTCTTTCTTTCTTTCTTTTTTTTTTTTTTTTGGCTTTTTGAGACAGGGTCTCACTATGCAGTTGAGGCTGGTCTCGAACTTGCACTGATCTTCCTGTCTCAGCCTGCCGAGTGCTGGGATTACAGGCGTGCACCACCACGCCCTGGCAAGCTGTGTTCTTTCTAAAGTAGACAATTTTATTTCCCTAGGGTATTTGGAGGTTTCTGTTGTTCAATATAAAAGGCATCCCAGGACTTTAGGAGAGAGAATTTTTCTTGAGAGCTGAGCCCAGAGCAAAGTTTCCTTTTCTATAGGAAGATATATTGGCCCAAGGAGTTGGTGGAATTCCAGTGATTTGCGCTTGGGTTGAGAGAGAGAGAAACTCCGTGGCCCCCTTGTGAGAAGTGAGCTGTAGCACCTGTGATCAATTTGGCCTGAGCTTCAGGCCTTTCCCTTGCTACCTTGGGCACAAAGGTGAAAGCTAATGGGCAGCTGGCAAAGGCTCACCCTCTGATGGCCCACAGCTGTGTCAGTAACATGGGCTCAGAGTGCCCTGGGCCCAGCAGCACAGAGGCCCAAGAACAGGACTGTCTGGTTGCCTTCCCAGCTGCTCTGTTACAGGTCATCCAGGGGGAGCCTCAGGATGAGGCAGAAGGGCCTGGTCCTGGGCCTGGTGGTGGGGATGGACGGACGCAGGCAGTGGCGCTGAGCACGGCCTGCCCGAGGACTTCCTGGAGCACACCTGCGAAGCTCCCGCCTCCACCTGCTCAGAGGGCAGGAAGCAACTGCCCTACTGCTCAGGCAGTAATGGAGGTCAAGCTGGATAGAGGGAATTGTGGCTGGAATTGTAACTAACAGCACTGAGGCGGTGGGTGGGCCCAGATGCACTGGCTCTTGGGTGACGGCAGCAGGCGGGGAACGACCAGAGTTCTGAATAGATGTGGTCAGGACTTAGAGGCTGTTAGGCCCCGGCTCTGGCTCTTGCTAGACACCTCAGGACAGCCTAAAGGAAGTAGAAGAATCAGTAGATAGAAGCGGAAACAGATGAATCAGTTAGAAAGCCAAGAAAGAATGATAAATTAAGCTGAGCTGGCTGTTTATAAAAACCAATAAATTTGCCAAATGTTCAATAAATGAAACAGAGAAAGAGTACAGAGTGCATTAGAAATGTGAGATTGCTGTATTCAATTATGGGTAATGTGAAAATCTGAATGAAACAGATAATTTAAAGGGAAACTTTATAGGGCCAATGTTGAATTAAGGAGGGAATATTTTTTAAAATTTAAAGCAATGTTAACCCAAAAGGGAATCTCACTAGTTATACAGATTTCCTTTGTATACCAAAGGACTGGATAATTCCTGGAACATAAAATAGGGAAGACATTTCAAATTCCATCAAGAAGCTAGTATAATCTGGACTCCAAAATCTAACAGAGAGAGAGAGAGAGAGAGAGAGAGACAGAGATAGACAGACAGAGAGAGACAGACAGCAGACAGGGAGACAGAGAGACAGACAGGCAGAGAAAGAGAGACAGACAGAGACAGAATGACAGAGGGACAGAGAGACACAGAGGGAGAAACAGATAGACAGAGATAGAGACACACAGAGACAGAGACAGACAGGAAAAAGAGGCAGCTACAGACTTGGTACCAGGTAGACCACAACCCTAAGTGCACTGTTAACTCAAATCAGCATGGTATTGAAAGAACACACTGTGACCGAGCGTAATATCTTTCACTGGCTAACTATTAGGAAATCTACAATTAATCATATCTGAAGTCAAAGGCAGTCAAAAGAAAAGCCATTTGATTCTCTTGCTAGACACTGAAAAGGCTTTTGAAAAACTCCAAAATCCATTTCTTGTGGGGAAAAAAAAAACCTCAATAAAATAGAAACCAAATGGTATTTTCCTCTTACAATGAAGAATATCTCTATAAAAAGAAAGAACAGCACCATTCTTTGCAGAATGAGGAAACATTAACTCAGGAAAGAAAAAAGGAGGAACGAAAGCAGGCAGTGTTAGACCCTGGCGGCACGCAGGGCGTTGTCAGTGGAAGGCAAAAGAGGAGAGGTACAGGTAGCAAAAGGCTGGAGGGGAAGGATATTTCATGTGGATGTCCTGCAGGAGACAAATAAAAAAAAAAGGCAAGGATTTATTAGTTTGACAACAGAGTTGGTACCAAGATGTATAAAATTCGAAAACTTCCTCATATATATCAGAGGTGACCAGGCAGAAAATAGAGGGACAGAGTGAGAGAAGGTAGAAGGCCCCACTGTTGCCACAAACAGTCTCGAGTAATTGGAGAGAGATGTTCTTCCATTCTTCTGAGAAGCGCAATATGTCAAATTAAGTCATACATTTAATCTAATTCTAACTTAATCAAGTGGCTAGGGTATGACAAAACAATTCTGAATTTATCTAGAAAGGAGAAAATTGGTACAAGCTGTGACAGGTACAGCAGTTGGGGAAATATGGAAAACAATAGCAATGGTCACCGCTGTGCTGCCCCCGGCATTGCCGGGTATTCTGACAGGAAATGGAGGCTGAGGGGCCCATCTCCGAGTCTGGCACATGCATGACCTTCACGGGTTCTGCAAAACTCCCTCAATTTGGCATTGTGGAGCCAGTGCTTCTGAAATGCCAGCCAGGGGCCAGGTACCATGCACACCACAGTGAGTGCGGTGCCATCCCTGTGATTGTGGGGCTTTTTGGCCGAGCAAGTGACACACACTTAAGTGAAGGTGTGAGGATCACCCCCAGAGGGAGCTCTTGGGGAGCACCATCGGGGACAGTGGCCCCAGGTGACCAGGAGAGCAGGAGGCCAGCCTCCAATTCCAATTTCCCCCACCTCCCACAAGAAAGACTTCCATTCTTTTTTTTTTTTTTTTTTTTTTTTTTTTGAGACAGGGTTTCATTGTGCAGCTCAGGCTGGCCTGAGCTCACTTTTTTAGCCCAGGCTGGTCTTGAACTCACACTGATCCTCCTGCCTCAGCCTCCCAAGTGCTAGGATTACAGGTGTGCGCCACTGCACCCGGCTAAGACTTCCATTCTTGATGCCTGGGCTGTCTCCCTTTTTGTTGGCACAGGGCTTGTCTAGGAAAATGGAGACTCAGGTGATGGGCTGGGCATCTCCATAGTGTCTTGTGGACTGGCACCAGCGACTGGCCTTGGCCTTTGCCCTGATCTGTCATAGGAAGCTGTGGATTGGTAAGGTTTTTGTACTCAAACATCTATCTTAATCAGCATGGTAAAGCATGGTGCTGGGCCACGCCTGCAGCTCTGAGTCCACAGCTCTCCCGGAACTAAGGAATTTGCAGCTACCTCCTAGGCTCTTGAGGAGAGTTGAGTGGTCCCCACCAAGGAGGCCTTTTCAGACCAACTGAGTGCTAACTTTGAACTGAAATGCATGGGAAGGGTCTAAAGCAAAGGGAAAGCTGCGCAGACCCCTCCCTGGCCTGTCTGAAGGTCAAGGGTGTGGAATGAATCCCGCACACCGCTTTGGTCTCCATGGGCCCGAGGTTAGAGCGCCCATGAGGACTAGCTAGCTGCTGCAGCTTCTGGGTGCTGGCCCCTTTCCGTTCCTAGCTCTGGACTAGGAGCGGGGTAGAAAGAAAGACTCTTTTGGTAATGGAGATTGAACCCAGCCAGGGCCTTTGTGTTGAGCTACAGCTACAACTTCACATTTTTTGCAATCACAACTCACTACGTTGCTGAGCTTGGCTTGCAGTCCTCCTGCCTCAGCCTCCCACCATGCTGGCACTATAGCTGTGGGTCATCATGGCCGGCTGGGAAGTTTTCTTAAAATCACCCCTCAGTGGGGGGCTCGCTGCCGCTTACAGCAAAGAGGTGACCTCCCCTGCAGGAGGAGATAGATAGCAGCTGAGGGGAGGAACAGGCCTGGTGGCATGAGCACTGCCCGCCCCACTTGCTATGGGCAGAGCCATGGCTTCTATGGTGCTGCAGTCTGGAGCTGCCCTCTGCCCAGGCCAGGGAGGGGTCTGCGCAGGTCTCGGGAGCCCTGAGGAGCCCTGCCGAGCAGGGGAGGGCGGGCACAGCTTCTTTGGAGCAGGGGGGCTGCGAGGAAGCAGAGGCCTTTGCTTCTGACTAGCCCTCTTCCTTTTGGGTTGATATGAATACTAAAATCTAAATTAATCTAAAATTAATATATCCCGAGCATACATCCATTTTCTCATACATTTGCAAAATCTTCTACTGAAAACACACCAAAGGCCCACTGTCTTCTGGGAGCATCTATGCCGGGTGAAAGGCAGCATAAATATGTCCTTAAGTAAGCGGTGCTGTCACCCAAGCACCAACCTGGAGTAATAAACAGATTTAGAGCTTATCATGGTGTCCTGGGAGCAAGTCGCTGTGCGTCTGAACTACGGGGAGGTCCAGGGTATTTTTAATTTAATGGATGAATCATGTATGTGTGAAGTTCTCTCTCCTCCGCTGAAAGCAAGGTGGGAGGCTTGCACAAAGTTGTAAATCACGTCAGGGTCTGGGGCTTGCTCTGGGAGGCCGGCACTGTGGGGAAGTTGTGCTGAAAATCTGAGAGAAGGAGGAGCTGCCCGGAAGGTTCCCTCTGCACCACCAGGCCAGGGAAGCCTCACGGAGGTGATGGTCCCCGAAGATGGTGGCCCAGTCTGGGCCCGGGTTGGGGACCCCAGCAGCTCTGTGGTCTATGTCCACACTTCAACACAGCTGGAGATAAACCTCCAGAAGTTGGGCTGCCCTACCTTGGACCACCTCATAGCTCTTGCCAGGCATTTATCATCAGGTGTATTTGTTTACTTGCTTACGACTTTCATTAAGAAAGCAGCAGCCCAGCTCCTGTCCTGGGACGCAGGTTTCACGGGCCCAGGGCTCATGGTCTCAGCCTTTGGCAGAGGTGCTGCCACCCTGCTTCTGCCCACACAGCTGGCCCGGCTCCTCCCTTGTGCTTCTCCTCCCCTCTGTTCTTCTGACAGAAGAGAAAAGTTGGAAGAAGGGGACACAGAGCAATGCTGTCTGGCTATTGGGGACATCACATCAGCTCAGCCTCCGCTCTGCAAGCCAGACAATCTGCTGGGTCAGAAGGAGACCACACTTGGGGCCTGGTGGGATGGCTCAGTGGTCTAAAGCACTTGCTTAGGAAAGCTTGGGTGGCTGCAGGGACCACGGTTCGATCCCCGGCACCACATGCTGTACCAGCCCTGCCCTCAGGGTAGGCTGAACTGGCCATGAAAATAAATAAATAAACAAACAAAAGTTCTGAAACAAGAAATAAAATAAAATAAAATAAAAAGTTCTTAAAAAAAAAAAAAAAAAAAAAAAAAAAGGAGACCACACTGAACTTCAGGGCACAGCTGGGCCCCTGCCTGGGCTGCATGTCACTGAGGCTGCTCAAGGTCATCTTCCGCTCTCAACTCAGGTCTGGAGGCAGGGGTGGGGAGGGTTGGCAGGGGAGTGACAGGGAGCATCCTGTGCAGAGGAAAGCTGCCGCCTTCTTGTTCCTTCCACAAGGCTCCTCCCCAAGGCATGGGCTGCCACCCTGAGCACGTGGTGCCCTCTGCACCCTGCAGGTGCCCCTGCCCAAAGGCTTCCTTCCCTGGCTCTAGGCTATAGCCTGCAACAGTGGCCATGCCCACTGCCTATGGGAGCCTCCTGCGGTGACTCAGCCCCCTTGCTGGGGTTCTAAACAGCACAGGACTGTGCATAGGACCCGCTGAGTCCTGTAGGAGCTGGGTGACAATGGGCCGTGTGGTCCCTGCCTTCAGTCCTGCCGAGACTTACTGCTACTATTTTTGGTCAGATTCTCACTAGGCTGCTGTTACAGCCTGGGCCTGAGCTCTACACCAGACACAAAGAGCACAGAATCCTTGCCTGGGGTGGAGCCCAGCATGGCCCCACAAACTTTCTCCAGATGTCTTCCCCATACCCCACATCTGGGCTGTCAATAGCAACACCACAGCAGCCCAGCGGGTGGGCAGCGAGTCTCAGTACAACCATCCAGATCTTCCCAGAAGCTACTGACTGGAGGAAGGGGGCAAATTCCTCCGACTTGTAAGTCCCAGGGTCTCGTCTGTAGGCCAGCGACAGCCCGTAGCAGGCATTCAGTAAATGCTACTTGCTATTGTCTCTTTCAGAACGTCCAATTCTCAGTGTCTATGCGTGCACGCAAGTGCACACACACACACACACACACACACACACACACACCCTTATTCTAAGGCTGATACACCAAGCTTGCCTTCTATAATACGTTGAAAGCTGCATCCTTTTCCAGGGTCGTACCCTTGGGAATCCAAGAACAGGCCCAGCTCAGCATGTGTGATGCCACAGCTACTGGGGTTGAATGCCACCCCAAGAGCCTGGGAACAGACCCTGCGCAGGACCCTCATGGTCTCCTGAAGCTAGAGCTACCATCCGGGCAGGGTGGCCCCTGTGGAACCGCACACGGTGCACTGACTTGTTGAGGTAGAAAGCTGACTGCAAAGCACACATTTGCCAGCATGCTCCCCATTATATTGACAGCCCTTGGGCTGGAGAGATCTTTAGAACTCTTAGTGGTCAGGGAGTAGATCTCAAGTGGCCTCTTTCTGGGTTCCAAGCCAGAAAGGTCTGCGCCTTGTTTAGACTCCCAGGGCTCAGTACGGCCTCTTTAGCCATGCCCCGACGATGGCTGGGCTGGCACAGGCTGGGGTGTTCCTAGACAGAACTTTCCAGGCCAGCTCAGGTGCCTACCTCTCAGCTGGTGGGAGGAGCCAGTAGTTGTTAAATCCCAAAATACACATGGTACTTGGAAACCCTGCTCCAGACTCTGCCCTGAGAGGAACTGGGTCCATCCATGCCCTGAGCTCATTTCAGAATTCCAGGCGACCTGGGGCAGAAGAACCCTCCCAGAACCAGGTATTTGCCACCTGATTTAGCAGGGAATTTAAGCCTACAGTTTCCTGCAGAAGTTGGGGACATCTACAGGGCCTCACGTGGGAGCTCCTCAGCTTTAGGACAGGAGGCTCCTTGCCCTCCTGCAATTTGCTTTGGAGGACTTAAAGGAAGCCTAAAGCTCCAGCCCTCTCCTGTGCCCTTGGCTCTTGCGAAATTGGGGCAGGATGGGGAGGGGCTGGGCCCAGGCTTGCCTGTGGGTATGGGTAGGTAGTGCTAATTCCCTGGGGTGCTGATCTTCTGTGGAACTGTGGGGGAGGCATGGCTTATTTCATTGGCTAGAGAGGCCGGGCCGAGATGGTCAGCAGTGTGACACAGAGGTTAGAGCACGGCCTCTGTAAAACTCACTTATCAAATGGGTTAAAATATACTAACAGGGAGGATCCACATGCAGGGCTCAGCCCCTGATCGGGCCAAACAGGTGCTGCCAAGGCACAGGCTGTCGTGTTTGTGACGCTATCACTGGGAGGGGGTTAGGTCTGCCCAGACTTGGGCCACATGGGGGCCTGAGGATGAAAGAAAGCCTTCCAGACCTGCTGTATGTGTCCTGGCTTGGCCTGAAGGAGGCCCACTGAGGTTAACAGAGGGGAGCAAGCCCAGGACACCTCTCCCGGGGCTCACAGGGGCATTTGGTTTCACTTGCAAGAGCAGAGGTAGATTTGGGACGATTTAGAGGCCATGTGTGCTCCTTACACCCTGTTGCCTGAGGGGTGCGCCCCGTACTGCAGGGGCCTGCTGGGGCCTCAGCAGCCCAGCCGGGCTTAGCATCACTTAGCATAACTCACCACCCTTGGTCTTGGGTTCATCACCCGAGGAGGCTTTGCATAAAGTCTGACTTGACAATGAGTCCAGAGCCCCAGCCTTTCCAATGGCTTTCGAGAGAGATGGGATCTTTTGGCACTGGACATTTCTTTGAGGGGACAGAACGTAGCAAGCAGGGAGGGTTGCTCTGAGCAGCATTTTGGGGGATGCTTTGAGGGGACAACACGCACGGAGCCATCTACTAACCATTCACCTGCAGGACGTGGGTCTGGAACAGCTGCTCGTGGCCCAGGGCGTGGCAGGTGTAATTGCCCATGTGGACAGTGGTCACCTTGGTGATGTACAGCGAGTCCTCTTCTCCGAAGTCCTGTGTGGACACAGATGACAATGAGATTGTCTGGGAGGGACAGGGGCAGATCTTGCTTTTCCAGGAAAACAGAAATCTCATCTCTGTGCAGGAGCTGCTTCCTGCCCCGCCCCTTGCCCAGCCAGAACGGCCTGTGGGGTCCCTCCTGTACACCAAGGAGCCTGGTCCTCTCGTATGGTCGTCACCTAGCACACTCCCAGCTTTAACCAAAGCAGCTCTCATGCCCCTCAGCTCATCGTGCTGCCTGTGTCTCTCATGGGATCTGCCCAGCTGGCAGGGAGCTAGGATGCCGGAGAGAGAGGGCCCACGTAGGGCAGCACGGCCACCTCCCATACAGGTCTACATAGCTATGGAAATACGCTCATCTTGGTGCGCCTGAGGACTTGCACTGCTCAGCTCTGCTGTGCTAGTGTTAAGACAGCCGTGACGAGTGAGTTAGTGAGTGTGGCGGTGCCCACGAAGTCCTACCGAAAGGGCAGTAGCCGAAAACCCCAGCGGGGAGCCTGCCCATCCTTAGCTTGACCCCACCTGGAATCCCAGATTCTCCCAGGCAGCTTGCAGCAGGGACCTGGGTAGCCCTTGGGGAGGAATAGACAGCAAGCAAAGAATCGAGGCAGGGACAGAAAGGGAGCCAGATGCGAATGCCCAGGGGCGCCTGCGGCCTCCTGCGTGCGTCTCTTTGGGTCGGTGCCCAGGAAGGGGCAGATAGGAGCTGCTGCTGTGCCCGAGTCTCCTGGGCAGCACAAGGGCTGGGCCACCAGCTGTGATTCCGCTTGTAGAACTGCACACATGGCCAGCGCCTTCCAGTGCCATCTGCAGGCATCAGGATCTGAACCACCGGGAATTCCATGGAGACCCTTGACCAGGTTTGCGTTTAGCCTCCCCATGTCTCTGAGGTAAAGGCCCCTGCAGGTGTGGGGCAGAGGCTTTCGGGTGAGAAACAAGCCGCACACAGCTGTCTGTGAGGAGCGCTGGCCAAGCCCAGCGGCCCAGGGTCTAGCTCGAGACCTGTTGGCCAAAGGCCCACAGACCGTCAGGGCATTGGTTTCCCACCGGCCTGCTGGGGCTTCCTGCCTGAGGGAATGTTGGGGGGACCTGCAGGAGAACCTGCGGGTGAACATACTTTCTCATTGCCCATGGGGGTGTGTTCTCTTTCCCATCATATGAAAGAAAATATCAGACCCCCGTGGGCCTTGCAGCAATTCCGAAGCATCCCTCCGCCAGTCCCCGTCCTTTCTGGCTCCATCTTCCACTGCCATGTCAGGAAAGGAGGCCCAGCTGTCACCACGGGGCAGCCCTTGGGGCCTCGGTAGCTTCTGCCCCCAGAAACATGATGTCCACAACCCAGAGGGCCCAGCCATGGCCACCATGGCTCTGCTACAAATGCTTTCTGGATAATTTGTCAACTCAGGGCTGGGTGAGGGGCAGAGCAGAGGCAGGAGAGTCACCAGGGCCACAGGCAGCTGGCAGTCAGCACCAGCAAATAACACCTGCAGGACTCCAGGGGAGCACAGTGCCAGAGGGGGCCGCTGGAACCCTGCGGGTGACTGAAACATCCATCACTCTGCCTAAAAGAGCCCCACTCCTACCATTCTCTGCAAACCTCAGTAATAAAAATAAAACAGCAGAGAGCTGATTTGTCCTGTGTCATAACAGAGCCATAAAGGGTTCATATCTGAGCTGCTTATGAAAAGTTAATGGCTAGTCAGTGCTGGGATGACACATTTCTAGTCTAAGTGGTTTCCTGTGTCCAAATCCGAGTCTGGAGGAAAACAAGTTTCTTGGAGGTTGGGAGAGATACAGGTCCCTGGCTTCCGCACTTGGGTCCCTGGGGGGCTGGCAAATTAACTCATGCCTGCGTGTTGGGACCCAGGGCAGAGTCTGTCCCCAAAGGCAGCTACAGGGTGCTGCCTTCTGTGGCTGGCTCAGGCTCCTGACCTCTCTTCCTGTAACCACCCGCCCCCTTCAGGGCTTGGCTCCCCTTGTGCCTGTCACTATCTCTACAAGGCTGCTGGTCACATGGCTAGAAGTGGCCCCGTCCAGGTGCTGGCAAGTTCAAAGCTCCTGGGGCTCCCCTGAGAGTGGTCCTGTTCGCACCACTAAGTTCTTACACAAGAACTTAATGGAGAGGTCACTGTGGGCCAGAACCCCTGCTGGCGACAGGTTCCGCACCTGCACATGTAACCAGCCAAGGACGGAATGTATTCAGGAAAAACAAACCATTGGAGCTGGGTGTGGCAGCGCCTGGGGTGGGTGTGCTGGGGCTCACTCAGAACCCAGCGCTCTATGAGGCTCAGGCAGGGGTTGGCGAGTCTGGGCAGGTTAGTGAGATCCTCTTCAAACTAGAAAATGACAAAGGCCGGGCATGTAGCTCAGTGTGAAGGCCTTGGGTTCAATGCCTAAAGTATTGGCACCGACGTTTCCCCGCTCAGTATTCCTGGCAGAGCACAGTGTAACCACTACGTACGTAGTATTTACCTTGTGTCAGGGAGGCCCAGCCCTCTCCAGGTGATGTGAAATATCGCAGAAGGATACATGCAAATCTGCATGATTTTATTCAGAAGATCTGAGCACCTGAGGATTTTGGCATCCCTGGGGTCCTAACACATGCCATGAGGATACAAAGGGGTGACTGGGTATCATTCTATTTAATCCCCAGGGAAGTCCCTGAAAGTCTCAGTCCAAACCATGGACCGAATCAAATGCCAGTCTCCGCAGGGTGAGGGTGTAGGGCTCCCTGAAAAAAACCATGTCCCCTGTGATCGCCTTGGGCACAGCGGCTGACTTCCCATCCTGGGGAGCCCAGAGACCCCCACCTCTGCCCTTGGCACTCTCTTTTCTGGAAGATCCAGCATGGTCCTTCTTTGAGCAGGTGGCTTTTCGGGTACTTCTGTGCAGACTGCCCTTGGATCCCAAGCTGTGGAGGGGTGGCAAGGGGTCTGGCCCAGCCCCTCAGCCCCTCACCCACCTGCCCCCAGCCATGGCTGCGCCATGCTAGAGCTTGCCCTGGCCCAGAAGCTCCCTACGCCTGCCATCTGTCTCACCAACTCCCCATTCCTCAAGTGGGATCAGCTCTTGTCCAGACCCCACAGACGACTGGCATCCTCGCCCTCTGTCTTCCTGCCTGCCGCGCTGGTCCTTGGTGGAGGTGTGCGCGTGGTAAGCACATGTGCGCACGCGCGTGCGTTGCCTGTGGGGACAGCGTGGGCTGCTGCCTGCATGATGGCTCTTCTGTAAGCTCCAGTGCGTTACCAGCCTGTGGCGTAGGCTCCAGGGAGAACCTGACTCTAGTAAATAAAATAATATCTCTGGGCTAAAACAATAGGCATCATACAATTATAGAACAAAGTGCATATTGTTTTCTGGATATGAATATTGGCTACAGAGATCAAATTTACCTCATTGGATGTGAGAGAATGACTTTAAAAATTGATTTATAAGAGGCGACATAAAACTGAATCCGCAATTCTTCCTCTTCCGGATGTTCTTTGAGCTGTGTCTGAATCCTGCTATCAGTGCTTGACTGCGTCTCTGTAATCGTCTTTTTATGTGTAGCTTTTTTTCTCTCTGATGCATAGAAAGGTATTAGGAAAATCAAGGTTCCTTCCAGAGATAAACAGATGCCAGATTAGACCATTCTTTGTATTGATGCACATCCATTTTTCAGAAAGAGACAATTTTACTTAAAGATGTGGCTTCTGTCTTTTAAAAATGCTGTTTTCTAAGTAACTGCTCTTATTAAAGAAAGTAATTAAATGAGACATAAGAATTAGACAATGGCCCCGCCGAGATGGCATGGGGATGCCGTCATGGTGACACACGAGAGGCAGGCATATATAATATGAAAACAGTCACCATTGCCAAGTGTTCATGACTCACTGTTAAATGCGAGGACCCCAGAGTGACATTAGAGCTCAGGTGGGTGATGTTTTCAATGTTACAAGTTAAAGCTCTGAAACATTTATGCAGGCCTCTCCCAGCTTTGCTCTCTGGGGAGGAGGGAGTGCCAGTGGGGTCTCTCCTGCCCCCTAGAAGACCACTCCCCCCAGCAGTTCACCCAAGCAGCTGGATGCCCAGCACAGAGTGGCATGGAGCATGCTGGTGACAGTGACATCCACATTTGCACGCCCACTGCTCAGACCCAGCTGTAGCCACGCGCATGCCTGATGAGCACACAGACACATGCAGGGAACACGAGCATGAACGTGTGTGAGCCGGCGGGCATGTAGCAAGCCCTGGCTCCCTACGACCAGCCACCTGACCCTCGCTAGCCTTCCTGTGCCGTCCACTTCTGTCCAGCCCCGTGGAGGACAGGCTTTCCACCATGCAGGGACATGTGGGGTCAGTCCCTGGGGGATGGGCTGGTTCTGCTGCCAGGCTTGGTCCCGGGGCGTGGGTCGGAGGCATGGAAGAGGCCACTATGGGGAAAGCTTCTTGCTTCTCAGGGATTTGAGGGTGCATGTGGGCACCGCAGACTTGGTGACCATGGTCTAGATGGACACAGTTCACTTCTGTGTACCCCATTTGTGTCCCCAGTGAGTCAGTCATGTGGTTCACGCTGCACAGCAGAGCTCAAGTCCCGTTTGCTGGGTGAAAGGAGGTGCGTTAGCTTGTACACTGCCTTGAGGGGTGCTCACCCACCACGGAGGTCAGAGAAGTATCACCACTGCTCTGAGGGAGGCTGGCTCCTTGCTCCTGGGAGGGGGGTCTCTAGGCCCCTGGACCATCCTGGCTCCTGGGGGCTCTTTGCTTGCTCGGGGTCTTGCAATCATGCAGAATCTTCTGCCTCCAGGGGGCTGTGGACTAAAGCTCCAGTGTGTGATCAGGGTCAGTTGGGGGTCTGGGCAAAGGGCCAGGTGAGCTTTCCTGGCTGGTGGTGCTTTGCACACCAGTGTTGGGAGAGCAGCGCGTCCTTGTCAGCAGAGGCCACCCAAAGCTCCACGGACGGGGTTCTTGCTGGGTCCTGCTGGGTGGGTGTCTCCTCTCAGTTGATTATAATCCTGACCCTTTTCCCACGAGAAGCTGTAAACTGGAACACAACAGCCTTTATGGGTTCCATGACTCCAGCAAACTGATGAGCTTGAGGGGCCCTGGCACCCTGACTCCCTGATTCCCAGCTGACATCAGGACGAGGCGTTTTGTGGCATTTTGTGTGCTTTCTTTTCCCAACTTCACTGCTTTCTCTCTCAAGACTCAAACAGGAGCTTGTGGCTGAAATGCCACACACAGGGGACAGACTGGGGCACCTGGGGCACACAGGGGCCCAGGTACCTGCAGCCGGAGCCTCACACTAGAGACTCTGAGCGCTCATCTTGTCACACTGTCAGAGCCCAGAGGGTGGACACCTCCTGACTGGCCAGTACTCCACAGTGTCATGAGGTAGGGGTGGCCTAGTGGTGGCCCACTGAAGAGGTCCAGGCCTGACTCCTGGATGTGGCTTTGGATCCTTGGACAATTACCTGGCATACTGGGAGGTGGGAAGGAATTCAGGAAGCAAGGACTGAAGTTCCTGATGTCTCTGACACTGCCTGGGAGGCCTACCCTCCTCTGGAGACCCGAAGATCTTAAGACCCTATGGGGAGGCCTTACAAAAACCAGGCCCTGGCTCTGCCCGAGACCATGCTCATAGCCATAAGGATCGGACACTGTCCTTGGGACAATCCAGAGATGTCTTGATTAGATTTCCTTCTATGGCTCATTTCTGGGACCAGGAGGACTTTCAATAAGGTATTTTTCTTCTGAGTGAGTGTTTAAAACTCTTAAACATTATTGCAGGGAGATTGGGCATTATCCATCAAGACTACAACATGTCATCTCCAAGAGCTTCTCTTATGGATCAAAGCAGTATCATGAGCGGGGTAGCTGCAGCACAAGGGTCAGCAGAATACTGAATGTGAACATCCTCGCACAGGCTAGTGAGGCGACACGGACAGGGTGGGTGCCTGGCATGGCTCTGGGGCCTCAGGTCCTGCTCCGTGCTCCTTGGGGGAATGGGCTGAGCCCTGAGGTGGCCAAGAGGGGTGTTGCTCGGCTCCCTGCACCGAGAAGGACTCTGCAAGGGTAAAGAGGTTGGCTCAGGGAGGCAGAGGCTCTGCAGACCGGCTCAGGCTCTGCATTCTGAGTGTTGAAGTTGGCCAGAACCTTCCTAAGGAGCCTCCACCTTTGCGAAAGGCCAGATGATCCAGTCAGGCAGAGTTACCCCTCAAGTTCCACAGGTAGGTATGCCATGGCGCAGGGGCGCATCTTCTAGACTGTTCTAGACAAACACTGTCCATTTATACACATACAGAGATCAGAAGTCCAGGTGTTTAGATAAAACAAATGTCTTCAGCCGGGCGTGGTGGCTCACGCCTGTAATCCCAGCACTCGGGAGGCTGAGGCAGGAGGATCAGTGCGAGTTCAAGACCAGCCTGGGCTACAAAAGTCAGCTCAGGACCAGCCTCAACTGCATAACGAGACCCTGTCTCAAAAAGACAAAAAAAAAAAACAAAAAACAAAAAACAAATGTCTTCAACACAAGTTGGAAAGGACTGACCACTGCCTAGAAGAGCTTCAAGCACACAGTGTAATACAAGATATTAAAACAAAATGTACCCAGCCATTTAATGAGATGATTTTAATTCGGAACCCACAACAACTGTCTATCGAGATGCAAACACTTCTCCATGCTAATCAAATGCCTCTCATCTTTTTACAATGGATTCATGACTGGTTCATATAGAGATAATAAAAATTAAATGAGTCGTGAGCTTATAAATCATTTTCTTTTGGTCTTTTTAATAACTCCCTTTCAAAGAAGCACTTGCACAGGGCATATGCTTCATTAGAATTATTTGTTCCTGGTTTTACACCACTTAGGCATGGGAAAAGTGCACCTTTTAACACACCCTTCCAACAGTGCCACAGACACTTTGTTTTAATGGGCTTTGTGTTTCTGCTTTTATCACTGTACTCCGCCTGCCAACATGTGAAAGCCCCAAATAGTGAGATTCAATGAAAAAAAGAAAAAAAAAAAAAAAAAAACCATGGCAAATAAAGTGTGGTTCTTTCAAGTTGTTTGCAATATACTGAATAAAATTCATTTTTTTAAAAGTGAAAAATATGACAGACAAATGTTTCTTCTTCATGAGACTAATCTGGCTAAACAATTCCACATACTGGCCATAGAGGTTGCTGTTCCCCTTGATTATTGGGGCCCAAGGCCAGCATCACCTGAGAGCCCAGCACTGTACCTTCCGCCTCATGCCCAAGTGGATGTATGTGGCCCTGGGCCAAGCTGTGGCAAGGCCAGGCTCTAGTTGCTGCGGCCCATGAGCCAGGCACCTGGGAATGCCTGCGCGGCTGCAGAGGCCTGGCAAGCTCTACTCTGCTCGGTGGGGTACTCCTTGAGGTGTACGGTAGGGGCCCGCTGACTGGCCCAGCACCTGGAGCAGCTCAGTGTTTGCAGTAAGAGCTCTAGTAGGAACACAAGCCGATTCAGCCCTTCTCCCATTACCTGTGACTTCAGGGATGTCTTATCCTGCTTCTATCTTTTTTTTTTTTTTTTTTTCAGATTTATTTATTTATTTATTGTTTCAGAACCCTTGTTTGTTTATTCACTCATTTTTATGGCTGACTCAGCCCACCCCGAGGGCAGGGCTGGTGCAGCATGTAGTGCCGGGGATCGAACCAAGGTCCCTGAAGCCGCCCAAGCTTTCCCAAGCAGGCGCTTTAGACCACTGAGCCATTCCGCTGGGCCCGAATCCTGCTTCTTTCTGTCCCTTTCCTGGCCAAGTGCCTGGGCCATCAGGAGCAGTGGCAGTGAGGAAGACACTTAGGAAGCAGAGGGAGTGGACACTGTTGGTGCAAGACCTGGACACTGACTTGGGGACCCACCCTCACTCTGTCCTGAGCGGCTGCCGTGCAGTCTCGGCTTATTTTAGGCTTGTACTCAGCAAGAGTGAGGCAGTGCCCCCACCCATGCCAGCGCATCCAGGGCGGAGGGGGCCAGGGCACCGGGAGAAGCACAGGGGCCTGCCTCTGACTTGAGCCCCACCCCAGCCCCAAGCTCATGCTGAGCTGCAGGGAGATGGGGCTGGCCAGGGAAGGCCTTAGTATGGTCCTGCTCTGCATCCAGGTCAGATGGCCAGATGCCCCCTTGGCACTGGGGAGATGCTGACTTCTGGTAGAACTTGATGTTCCGGGACTCCAAAGACCCCTTACTATCACTGGGCTGTGCCATCTCAGGGTGCAGAGTCCCAAAGGTTAGG
Organism: Myocastor coypus; assembly: GCA_004027025.1. Lineage (NCBI taxonomy): Eukaryota > Metazoa > Chordata > Mammalia > Rodentia > Myocastoridae > Myocastor > Myocastor coypus. The sequence goes on along the minus strand of PVJA010007424.1, from coordinate 13,013 downwards.
TCCTCCATGTTTGCCAGCAGTCCAAGTCAACAGCCGGAGTTTTCCCTAGTAATAAGCTTCCACCATGGGGTCTGGCTACAGGAAGACACATGTCAGTCACGTCATCGGGGTGGAAGCATAGCTCCCTCCCCCAGAGTTGTGTCACCTGCAGGCCAGGGTGATTTCAGCAGGGGCTTCTGTTGCCCACCGCGGATGGACCCTGGGGCTCCGCATTAGGGATTGGATGCTACCCCGGGCAAAGCCTGGCCCCAGCCCAGGACAGGCAAATCAGGGCACTACGGTGGCCACCCCAGCTTAGCCTTTGGGGCAAGGGCAGCGGCTGTCATCCCTTGAGACGCGGGTCCATCTGCGCATGCGCACATAGCTACGCTTGCGTCAAGACCTCCACCTGCTTGGCTAAAGGGACTGCTGACCAGGAAGTAAGCAAATTGCAGGCTGCACTTTCTTCACTCCTGGGAACACCAGCAGGAGTGAAAACTATCCATTTTTACCAAATCAACAGAAACACAATGCAGAAAACTACAATGAGAGGGAGGCACCGCGGCCCGGCCCGTTCCCGCTGCAGCCTCTGGGGGGAGCCGGTGTGTGGGGGTTGCTTTCCTGCTCTGGGGCTTGGGATTCTCCGCTGCGGGATGGCTGAGCCTGAGGAGCTGGCAGTCTCCCGGGGCTCCCTCAGAGGCGCAGCACACAGGGATGGGCATCCCACGGCTCTGTGTGCTGGGCAGGGCCATGTGGCAGGAGCTCTCTGGCCGCGCTGGTTCCTACAGCGGGGTCTTGTAAAGGTCTATAGTCTTGCCCTGGGAGACAGCCGAGGGCTCCCCTCGCCCCAGTATTGAGGAGGGCGCCTAAGAGCACTCTATCACAGAGCTACATCCCGCCCTTCTTTTTTGTTCTTACAAAGCATGAATCGATTGATATTGATTCAGGGCCTTGCTAAGTCACTAAATTGTCCAGGCAGGGCTCTAGCTTGATCCTCTTGCCCCATCCATCCTCCTGGACACGGGTGTTATGGGCATGTGGCACCAGGCCTGGTTAGCCCAGGCTGCTCATGTTAACATGTAGGCCCTTTGTATTCTGGTGCCAACCGGACCCTCCAGACTCCTCGCTTCTAATTATCCTGGCCACCCGAAGCCCAGCTAGAATGGCTTCTTTTCCCAGCCCTCAGAACAGGCCTTGGTGGAAGCCTGGTGTGGGGCTTTTGTGGCTTGCTGGCTCCTGGCGAATGGGTCAGTCCACAGGAGAGCTGCCTGCCGTGGCTGCCTGGATGGCATGCGCAGGACCAGAGACTCCTAAGTGTCTCTGACGGCAGCACTGCTCCTGGCACGTGCTTGCGTGCCTCCGGGCGGCAGGGGCACATTTGCTTTCTGATCAAATATTATTCTGGTGCTCAAGGCATCTTTGATGTTTGCAAGTCAGAAAAGTTTAATTACATGTGTCATTAGGATGGCATTCGGTAATGGCGCTGTGACTGAATTCATTAACAGAATTCTTAACAGATAAGACAAGACAAATTAATATTTTGTTGCCCATGAAAGCGCCTCATTAGGAGACTAGCGAAAAAGCGATTAATATTTTGTTGCCAATCAAGATGTCTCAGACAAATGACAAAGCATGGAGGCCCAGCCCTCTTTGAGCTCCCTAATCTTCCTGCCCTGGTTCTGCAGGCGGATCCACTTCCTGTTTGTGACCCTGTCTGTGTGCCAGTTACAAGGAAGAAGGATGCCAGGGATAGTGTTCACTGCTCACTAGGTGGGAGGGGCGGGCCGGGATTCCACAGCCTCTGGGGTGCTGGGAGCCTCTGGACCCCGGAATCTTTGTTCCATATTGTTGCTCTCCTGGCCTTGTCTCCCCTGGCCAATTCTTGCTACAAAAATGCCCTGTGGCTCCTGGGGACATGGCTCTGCTCACCTCACTGTCCCCAAGTGGGACTGCCATACTCCTGGGCATCCATGTGTAGCCTAGAATGTCTGAGCTGGCAAGATGTCCCTGTCCCCGAATCCCTGTTGGTTCAACAGAGTCCAGCAGCTGCGCCAAAACTGCTTTGGATTTGCTGGCAGTGGCTGGTCTGTGTCTCTCTCACTGGGTGAATCAAGGCTGATGAGGACAGTGTTGTCCCCACCCCTGATCTCAAGTCACAGGTGATCTCAGGGTCCCATCTGCCTGACTAGGGAGCCTTCTGGGCTCCTGCTGGCTCTTTGCTGGGGATTTAGGCTACAAAGTGCTGAGAATGTGGCTTAACAGCAGTGGTAGCCATAGCATTAATAACAGTAACAATGACAATATTTAGCATTTATGAAATACTGTATGCTAAGAATATTACATGTGTTGCCTCACTTAATCTCCGCTGCTACTCTCTGAAGCAGATGCTATTCTGTAACTCCATTTCACAGAAGAAGAAGTTGAGGCTCAGAGAGGCCAAAGGTCCTTGCCAAGATTACTCGATTAGTAAGTGGCTCCGCTGAGATCTGAAGACGGGGCTCTCTGGCCCCAGGGCCTTCCCTAGCAGACTGCAGCCTCCTTTCCTGTGGTGGGGCAGGCATGTGTGCTGGGTGCACTGTGTGTGAGCTTGCATGTGTATGTGCTGGGTACACTGTGTGTGAGCTTGTGTGTGTGCTGGGTGTACTGTGTGCGAGCTTGCGCGTGTGCTGGGTGCACTGTGTGCGAGCTTGCGTGTGTGCTGGGTGTACTGTGTGCGAGCTTGCGCGTGTTCTGGGTGCACTGTGTGTGAGCTTGCGCGTGTGCTGGGTGCACTGTGTGCGAGCTTGTGTGTGTGCTGGGTGCACTGTGTGCGAGCTTGCGCGTGTGCTGGGTGTACTGTGTGCGAGCTTGCGCGTGTGCTGGGTGCACTGTGTGTGAGCTTGTGCGTGTGCTGGGTGCACTGTGTGCGAGCTTGTGTGTGTGCTGGGTGTACTGTGTGCGAGCTTGCGCGTGTGCTGGGTGCACTGTGTGTGAGCTTGCATGTGTGCTGAGTAGACTGTGAGCTTGTGTGTATTTGCAGGCTACTGACTTAGCCATGGCAGCGGCATTTGCTAGGAGGTAATGAGGGGCCATTAATCTCTGGTTGTAGCCACAATTATCCAAATTGCTAACATTATTGTGAAAAGTAGAAACGCAATCGAGTTGGTGCTGCAGGCATGCTTGAAGGAGGAGGAAAACTCTCAAGGTAATTTAATTAACTGATGGAAAGTACATTAAGAGGAGTTTTGCCTCTGCCTTTATTTCTGGTGTCCTTAAATAGAGGACCGAGCAAGGATACTCGGACCATTACAGGTGGCCCTGGCCAGGCACTTGATCAATCACTGCTGCACAAATGCATTTAAGAGCTGACACTCTACCTTGAGAGCTTTGGCACACATGGACGTGGAGCCTAACGTGCACACGCGTGCACACATACATACACATACACACATACCCCTTTGTGGACAGGACAGTGAGGTTCAACTCTCAGGTAAGCGTGGGTTACCTCAGGGCTCAAGGACAGGCAACCCCCAGTGCGGCAGGTCATAGTTGGCCCGCTACAGCAGTTTTCTCCTTTTCTCGTCACACACCATCATCTCCAGGCTGCAGTCAAAGAGCCAAGGGAATCTCCGAATCCCATCTTTGGAGGTCCTATCTCACTTCAGGATGGACAGCTCTCCTCAGAAGCAGCCTCAGCCCTGGAAGCCCTTTCAAGGTCATGGGGTTCAGCTATCCTTTTGTGACCCTCAGTGCCATTGACCACAGCCCCCTGCCTGAGCTCATGTGGCATAAGGGATGGGAAGCACAGTGCTTCTGGGCATGGTTCACCCCCCTGTGGGGCAGGGCTGATGGGGGGCATGGGGTCCCATCGAGGGCACTCAGACTGGTCTCATGGGATGCACCATGGTACTTTGTGCCAGTCCAACCTTAGGGCCACACAGTTTAGGTCAGCTGCCTCTGCCCCCATTCTCTTAGGGGGTTATACCACAGGTCTTCCTTCGGGGAGGCAAGTGGCCCACAGGGAGCCATCTATGCTGTCCTGGGCAGGGCAACCACGGCACTCCTGCCTTTTGACTGAAAGTTATTTTCCTGTTATTTTAGCCCAAACAGAACTCCTGTCCTGGCAGCCTACTGTGTGGCTGACATCACCGTCCTCTCCTCTGAACTTCTGGGAAGCTGCGTTGCCCCTGTGCCAAACCTGGACCAATAAATACACCCGAATTACTCACTTCTTCAAGTCCAGGGTAGGGAGGAATTGCTGATGCTGCTTTTCTTCTACATTGATTCAGCAAGGAGCAGCAGGGTAAGGAATTAGTCACGCAGTGGACACAGGTAATGCCAGGACCCCAGCTCAGCTTTCTGTGTCCTCCGAGTGCAGAAGTTGCCCTGCTGGCCACGTCATGTGGTCTCCCCTCAGCTGCTGCCTTCTGCCGAGTGGCAGCCCTTGAGCTAGTGGTGGCAGCCCCACAGTCCACGTGCTGCAGTGGGCTGTCTGTGTCAATGACAGCCATCATGGCTCACGCCATCAAACCCTCATTCCCTTGTCCAGCAGAGAACACCCCAAAGGCAGGCTCCTCCCTTTGGCCTTGTCACTCCTGCGAGCTTTCCTACACCGTGGACTCCTCTGGGGGAGCTCTGCCTGGTGCCGGCACGTGGTGACTTACATTGATGTCTTCCAAGTCCAGGAAGTTCAGGGTCAGCCCGTTGCGCTTCCACACAATGGGTGGTCTCAGGTCCCCGCGGAGGGCGCAGGTCAGCACTGTGCTCAGTCCCACGGTCACAGTGGTCACACTGACCCTGTCCTCGGGGGCGAGGCTGAGCTGAACCACCTCTGCAGAGGGAAAAGAGAAGTAATTTAGGTGCAGCCCTAGGACGTGGAGTCACCACCCAAAGCTGCCAGCCATTGGCTTACTCAGGGGCAGGCCCAGGAGGTTGACAGGTTCAAGGCCCCTGGCAAGTGTTCATGTGCAGACTAAATGTCAAAGGGACACTTCTGCTAGGAGACGTGCCATCACCTCTGCCTGATGCTTAAAGGCTCTGTGAATCAAAGCAGGACAGGGTCTAAGGCGGAGGCGCAGAGGAGCCGTGTGGACCATGGATTTGTGAGTGGAGCCGAGAAGGCTGGCTGCCAGGTCCGCAAGGCCATTGCATGGAGACCGGGGCCGTGCAGCTCAGAGCTCTTGGCCTAATGAAGCTGGCGCCCTGCTAAGTGCAGTCAAGGTCCACTGGGTGAGCTGACAGGTGTCTCGTCTGCCTGGGTGCAACTCAAAGGTTGCACAGCCTGAAGTCCGGGGAACGAATTGGCTGACCTTTGAAGGTTTGTTTCTATCAGAAGACTCGCTGATCTTGGAGCCAGGTTTGTGGCCTGTGACCGTGCACTGTGGCCTTTCATTGTTTGAGGCTTAACATGTTACACTTGATAATTGGTATGAAAGTGAAGCTGTCTTCTGCTGAGTGGCACCCCTGGAGCTAGTGGTGACAAACCTACTATTCTACACAGGACCCAGTGTCTTCCTGAGCACAGGCGACAAATAGACAGGGTCTAAAATAGTCCCCAGCCCTTACAGGCTTTTGAAAATCCTTGGGATGCATGAAAAATTCACCAGACAGGCTGCTCAATGCAAACGTAGGATCGGGCTCGAGGGGACAGTCATCAGCCCTTTGATGGGACTGGCTTTGTCCCCTGAATCTGCCCACTTGGAGGTCAGAGAAGCAAGGTGTCTTTTGGAGGCATTGGGGGTCTTTTGGGGTGCTGGGTGCCCTGGTCACCTCTAATCTCTTGGTGCACAGCCCTGACAGGGTTGTCCAGCAAATACTCCAGGGCCAAGCGCAGCGCTGGGAGCGGGGCTCGGAGACTCAGCAGGAGCCTTGCAAGCTGTGCCTGGGCTCTAATTCTCCTGCCTGCCTGCCCTAGCGGGAGCAGGGCAGAAGGCAGCCGCGGGGTGGTGCGCTGCGAAGCCGGTTCCTCAGCTCAGGGCACTGCAGTTACCCTTCCCGCACCTGCTGACACTTGGCAGCCCAGCCTAGGCCCACAGAGAAGAGTGACAAGGACTCTTGTGGCTTCATCGGCGCTTGGTGATGGTGAACAAACAACAGGGAAGACGGGAATACAGATCAGCCAAAGGCCAGCGGGGCCAAGCCAGGTAGCTCACCCCAGGAAAATGCAACTCCCTCGAAGGAGGCCACCCAAGGAGAGTTCGGCGCCGATGCCAGTGCAGCTGACACAATATTTCAGACATTAAAGTGAGAAATGCCACGTTCCCCCTTCAATCATGCCCTGCTGTCAGCCTTCCTACCTCCCAGTGCTGAGCTTCCCACTCAGGGTAGGGGGACGAGGCACCATCCCCCAGGGCAAGACCCAGGCTTGGTGGGGGATGTGGCTGGGATGTGAAGCTGTCTAGCTCCCACTGTACTTTGGGGCCTCAGGACTCTAAACCCAGCCTTTAAGAGTGGAGAGGACCCTGTACTCACTGAGTGGCCATGAGGCTTCATGCTCTGGAACTGGGAAGGGACACAGACATTCCCTCCTGTCTCAGGGACTTGGGGCATGAGGAGACTAGGTGTGGAGCTGAGAGGATCCTGAGCTCTAGAAGGGTCCTGCATCCCCACACAGCTGTGTGCAGAGCCCCACAACTCCTGGCATGTTGGATGCCAGGCTGAGGCCCTGGGCCTTGAGGGTCCTCATGGCAGTGGAGGAGGCAGGGGGCCCTGCTTGGGTGGGGGCTACAAGCTCGGGCCGTGGCTTGCCTAGGGCTGAACTCAGCTGTGTGTGATCCCCACAGGGCGGCCTAGAGGGCCTTCTCCCAGTGGGGACTGAGGCAGTGGAGGGCGGAGGCCAGGCTGGAGGGCATCTGGGGCACGGGGCAGAAGTTGGGCACATGGAGAAGCATCATTGTCTGGGTGTCCCTTAGGTGGGCTGCAACTGTGAGCCAGGGCCAGGCTTCTCCAGGGACTGAGCACAGAGTGTCAGCTTTGCCCCCAGGGTGGGGTTTGCCAGGAAGTGTACTTAGTTATGAAAGGAATCTGCAGTTTCTCTTTCTCCGAGTGTGGTCAGAGGAGAAGGCAAAGGACAATGGGGCCCTCACAGAGGTGCCCTTGGACAGGCTGTGCTTCACAGGTGGGGCTCCCTGAAGTCAGCACGTGGAGCCCTGTCGCTCCGGCCACCCCGCATCAGCTCACAGAGCCCTGTTCCCCTGTCCTGGGCTGCTACACACACTCACAGGAGGGAAGCGGGGCCTTCCTAATTTTAACAAGCATCCCAGGAGGTGTGAGCTACCCTGAGGACAGAAAGCCAGTCCTTTCCAAGACACAGGGGGCCTGGTGGCCAGGCTTCCTTTGTGTGGCCCCCACACCATATATTTCCAGCAGTTTCTGAAGGGGGTCTGGGCTAAAAGCAAAGAAGCAAGAACACTCAAGTGTGAATTGGTGGCCTCACGCGTCCTGCGGCTGGGGTGGCAGCTACGGCCTTGTCCGTGTTGCCTTTCCCATCCTTTGTGTGGGAGACATACGCTTGGCCACATGCGCTTGGCCCAGGAAAGCCCACGTGCAATTACAACGCATGAGTTCTGACAGCACCATCGTAATTCTGCTCCCGTCAGCTACACAAATATTAACCAAACAGCAAATATTTGGATCATTTAAAGTTTAATTAAATGAATGTTTTATTGGATTTAATTCATGTCAATATCCCCCAGCTTCTTTTAAAATTCGGAAGAGATTTGCAGCTGCAGCGCCCTCCGCTTCCTGTCTTACTGCCTTAAATTTACAGCTTGGCGTGTGCCTCCCCGCTGGGCTCTCCCTGGGCAGCGGCAGGACCAGGACTGACGGATACATGCGCCCAGTGACCGCCAGGGACAGCAGCCCGTGAGGCCGAAGCACTGGCTGAGGCCCAAGGTGGCAGATGGGACAAGCAAAAGAGGGGAACGCTTTTTCTTCCCTCATGGGGAGTCTGAGGTGGGTGAGGAGGCCGCCGGCCTCCTGGGCCTGAACAACATTATTTGCTAAGATCCTTGGTAGCAGCAGAACATCATAGCACAAGCCTGGAGTCCCAGCATTCTGGGAAGCTGAGACAGGAGAATCCTAAACTCAAGCCCAGCCTGTGCTGCTTAGTGACTTGGTGAGACCCAGTTTCAAAATTTAAAAAAAAAGAAACTTTTTTTTTTTTTTTTTTTAAGATTGGGGATGTAGCTCAGGGAGAAGACCTTTTCCAGAAAAACAAAACATAAATGAACTCCATTACTGTCCCTATTCTTAAAATGTCCCTGTATATGGGCACCAAGGAAATGGGTTGGAAGCAACCCCCTGGGTGGATCATCCTGCCCAGGGTGGGATGGGGGCAGATGTCTGGCAGAAGGGGCATGCAGGGGGAGAGCTACACCCTACACCACTTGGGGCCTTGTCTCTTCCTCCTACCCCCACACCCCCTGCCTCTGGGAGGCGGGTGGCTTGGCCCAGATGTCTGCCGCCTGGCACCCAGCCCCTGCCACCTCCAGCATTCTCAGGGCCAGTCAAGTGGTGGAGGCACCGTGTCCTGGTGCACCTCACATGCTGATGGGGAAGGGCCCGCAGTGAGGGAGGCTGGTGCGTGGTCTGCATGTAGGGACCACGGGGAGGGGACTGGCTAAATCCAGGCCTGTCCTCACCCTGCTTGGGAGCTGGGGGGCCAAGAGGAAGAGACGGGAGGTGCGAGCAGCTCTCCTGGGCAGCTGCCTGAGGAAGGCCCAGTGAGGGGCCCTTCCTGTTCCTGCAGAGGCTCTTTCTAGGGTGGTGGACAGTGGTGGCTTCTTCATGGTGGAAGTTTCTAGGGCTCTTGGAAGCCAAACAGCCAGACTGGCCTGTCACTCAGCCTAATGAGGGGACAGTGAGAGGGCTTGGCTAGAGGTGACACTAGGTCCAGACTTGAGGAGGTGGTTTCATAAGGGGTGGGTGCCACAGTTGGTGGGAAAGGACCTGGCCGGGGTCCAGAGCATGCCCTTGGGCTAAGCTCTGTGCCCACAGGAAGATGAGGCTCCTACTGTGGGAAGCGGGTCAGAAAGCCACTCGGGGAACAGGGCACCATGGGGCCCAAGCAGGCTGGAGCTGTGCCTAGCTCAGACACCCTTCTAGTTGGGTTGGGCCCTCCAGAATTGGTGGCGCCCTCTGGCTTCCCCTGGGGTGAGACAGCCGAATCTGCACTGTGCTGATGGCAAGTCAGGGTGGGTGTATGACAGACCTTTCCTGACCACCTGCCATGTGTGGCCACAGTGGCTGCAGGGGCCACAGCTCTCTCTAGGGTCTCTGACTTTATCAGTGGCTTGGGAAGGGTCCAGATGCTAGCCCTTGCCCTCCTGCGAGCTTGCTGGAACCTAGCGAGGAGGGGCGGCTAGAGGAGATTAACGGGCCTCTATAAGCAAGCTAACAAGCATCTCTCCAACGGCAGGAGGCCATAGAACCTTAGTTGGTGGAGAATTGGGCTTTAGTTCCTATTATAGCTTTCCCTTAATCTCAGGCGCTGTTTCTCACATTGACTTGAACTCGACGAGACACTCATAAACCCATCAGCACCCACTCAAATAGGATTCTGGTACTTCATAGCAATAGAAATTAAATTTTTCAAATTCTTGTCAAGTTGGTGTTAGTTTTCTTATGTCAGAAAGGTACTAATGGAACACATTCCTACCTGGACATTGCCATTTTTCAAATGATGCTCTTGGTGAAAAGACCCTGTCAGAAGCTCCATCAACCCACCTGCAGATCAATATTTTTGACAGAGCTTTGCAGGGCATCCCTAGGTTCAGTGGCCAGCTTGAGAACCAGGGCAGCTGGTAGGGTGCTCCCAGGCTGGACACTTAGACGTGGGTCAGCCTCTGCTTGTGTGTGCCCTCCCTGAGATGTGTTCTTGATCTGACTGACCCAGGAGCCACCAGCGCAAGTTTGACACTTGCGTGATTGACTACGGATCTGATCTGGTCTCCCTCCTGTGACCAGGCCCATCCCATGGAGCTGGTGAGTGGGGACAGAGTATCCATGCCACATCTGCTGCCCAAGCAGGGCCCGGTGGCTCTGGCTGGCATTGCAGAGTGGGGAGCAGTGCCCAGGGTGGGTGTGAACCGTTGGCCTCCTCTCCTGTCTCCGCATGAGAACCACCATTCTGGACTCATTTCAAACACAGACGCAAGGCTGGGGACAGGTTCTTGGAGTGTGTCCTCCTGGCACAGACATCCTGCTCACAGAGGTGCAGCCAGGCTGCACAGGGGGCTGTGGGCAGGCCAGACACACTCGGGCCACACAAGAGGGTGCCCACACGCACCCCAGAGTTGCCTTTGCTTTACACATGATCTGTTTCAATTTTCCTACGACTGTCGCAATCTCTCTTGCTTGCCTCATTTTGGAGATGGCAATGAATTTATTAGTGAGTTACCTACAGATCTGTCAGTAATTTACTTACTCAGTTGATTTATGTTGCTCCATGTTACGTCCGCCTTTATTACAGTTTATGCCACATTTTATCTGGTGCAAATAAACGCCTTTGTTAGTTGCATAAAGACAGAGATCAGACCGGTTTTCTTTCTTTTGTATCCCTGATGCTCTGTACAATGCCTGGCACATGGAAGGGACTTAATAAGCAGTTTTACGCGAGTGATTAATCCTCATTCAGCAATTAATGGGCACCTAGTGGGTGCCAGGATATAGCAGGGGAAATACTGGCAGGCAAAAGGGACCTGCTAACCGGGCTCAGCGGCGAAGACTGCTAGGTGGGGGCAGAAAAGACACCCGGGCCTGTCTGAGGATTCTGAGCCTAGAGCCCTGGCGCTTGCAGAGACCAGCCGCCCTGGAGGGAAGACCTCCCTCCACGGGCCCAGTGTTGGGCCCCTGGGGTGGATGCGGAAGGCAGCCCCATGTTGTGCTGTCAAGCAGCCCTGTCTAGTGTGGCTTTTTCCTCATTAGCAGAGGAGGGCGTGGTGCGGAGCCCACTAAGCTCTGGGCCAAGTGACTGTTTTGGCTTTTGGAAAGGTATACCTCATGGTGACTGCTCAACAGAAAGTGTCCTGACTGCCAGCTGTTGACATGTGTGTGTGTGTGTGTGTGTGTGTGTGTGCGTGCGTGTGTGTGTGTGTGTGTGTGTGTATGGTGGTGGTGCTTGCCTTCTGTGATTATATGCTGTTGACTCAGAATCACAGAAATTACTTGGACCTCAAAGGTTGGATCTCGAACCTCCTGGACAGGCAGCTTCTACCTCCTCAGCACGAGGCTGCCCTACTGTGGGCTGGGTCATCTTCTAATTCTTGAGCACTCAAACCATTTCACAGCCTCTCTTGGAGATAAGACAAGGTCATGTAACTAGACCTGACCTACGGGAAGTGACCACACCTGGTTCAACTTCCCAAGGGTGTCACTATGAGGGTCACCTTTATAGGTTTACTGTGAGGGTTACACTGCCTGTGTCCAAAAGCCAGAAGGGCTTATTGTCTCGGAGACATAGAGCTGAGCCCAGAGCGCAGGGGGATGACTTGGCTTGCATCAGCCCCTGCTAAATGCAAGGTTAGTATTTGATTCAGTAGATGGGTCAAGCAGCTTGCCCTCCCTGGTGTGGTGGGCCTGGTCCAGGTAGCTGAAGGCCTGAAGGAAACGCAAGGATCGGGGAGAGGGAACTCCTCCCAACTGCTCAGCCTGCAGGCTAGCTTTCCTGGGTCCCGCAGCGGCTGACTTGCAGGCTGGGCTTGTAGTCCCAGCTCTCGCGGATCTGCAGTTTGCCTGCTGCAGCTTTTGGGACTTGTCAGGCTGCATAACTGTGGGGCCAATGCCTTATAATGCATCTTTTTGTACAGATACACAGATGGGCAGGTCTCTCCAGATCTCTCATGGCTCTTAGTCTCTGGAGAACCCCCCAAAACCCTTCCCACTCTTTCTCCCTCCTGCCAGGGCAGCCCCCATCAGATCCAGTGAATGGAGAAATCAACCTCGCCTGTGGTTCACTGCTGGGATTTCAGGGCTTCTACAGCAGCTGGTGTTATAATTACCTAACACACCCTTCGAAGGGAAAGAAATACAGGCTGATGCATTTTCACTGAAGGAATGGCAGCATGATGTAGGTGGGAGCTTGGAGGGTCCAAGCCAGGAGGTCAGGAACCCTTCAGCCCCCTCTGAGGCAGGAGACCAACTTCCTAGCTTGGATTCCCCAGCGCCTCTGCACCAGGAGCTCATTACCTCTCCCCACACCTGTTTTCCCTGCTCCAGTGCCCCCCACCCCTGCAGGGCATCTCAGAACATGCATGCGCATTACATGGCGTAATAAGCACTGTGGTTGGGAAGAACAGGATGCGGAGAGAGAGGGGCAGAAGAGGCCTATGAAGATGCATGTGGTGGGGCGGAGGGCTCTGCGAATAGGGAGCATTGGGGCGGAGATGCCAGTCAGCTGGGCTTAACGGAGGGCATTGCAGACAGAAAGCAGCCAATGCAGACACCCTGCTGCCAGGGCCAGGGCTGGTGGAGGCGGAGGGGGTGATGCTGGTGATGGCAAGATGGAAGAAGACCCGGCTGGGCTTAGCTACCACTGGGGAGGGGGTGGGAAGGCCTCTGTATTCCCTCTCCAGCCCCTTTCAGAAGATAGCTAGGTTTCTGGGGGTGGAGTAATATGGGTGGAGCCTGGGACAGCCACGCAGCCTGAGGGCTACTGTCCAGGCTGACATCATGTTCCCAAGGCATCTGACGTGACCCAGGGATTAGAGTCACTCGCTCGGACTTCTCTGTGAATCAGATCTCTCTCTCTCTCTCTCTCTTTCTCTCTCTCTCTCTCTCCCCCCTCCCTTCCTTTCTTTCTTTCTTCTAACTAAGGATTATTTATTTTTCACTAAGACTTTTTCTTGAGGATGTAACTAAACTTTGTCAATATCCCCTAACCCACCTTAAAAGATTAGTAGTACAGTGAATGTTACAAAGCAGATAGCAACAATCTGAAGGACTGGAACCAACATCAACAAGGAACAACTTCCATCTGAATCATCATAAAAATGTTTAAGTAAAAGAAGAAGAAGAAGAAGAAGAAGAAGAAGAAGAAGAAGAAGAAGAAGAAGAAG
>PVJA010007423.1:0-68775 GCA_004027025.1 Myocastor coypus | reverse complement strand
TTTTAGGGGCCCAGCGGGATGGCTCAGTGGTCTAAAGTCCCTGCTTGGGGAAGCTTGGGCGGCTTCAGGGACTGCGGTTCGATCCCCGGCACCACATGCTGCGCCAGCCCTGACCTTGGGGTGGGCTGAGACGGCCATAAAAATGAGTGAATAAGCAAATGTTCTGAAACAAGAATAAAAATAATAAATAAAAAAAATTTAAAAAAAAGAAAGTTTTTTAGATATAATATTCAGACAAAGGCTAGAACATTCACAAGAAGCTGCTATTAGCTATGGTGCTAATATCAGCCTTGTAACAGCTTATTTTCCAAATGTTTTATTGATTTCTTGGTAGGTATTTCATATAAGTGGTCACTGATGGTACTAGAAAAAGAGAACAGTACTAGATAAAGTTCTCGCATTTCATATTTATGTTCAAGTTAGAATTTAGTCTCCCAAATGTTATTTCCAAAAATGGCAAATGTAATATTAGCATCCAAATATGTGCATTTTTTTGTCTATTCATTATGTTAACAACACACTTTTTTTAGGGGTCAGCGATATGGATCAATGATATAGTGGTTGCCTGGTAATTCAAAGCTTGTGAGTTTGATTCCAGTACAAAAATTTAAGTAAAATCTGGACAGCCACAAACACTACTGGATAGTGAATGATCATGTCACCTTTATGGAGCGGAGTGAATTTATTTCAAACCCTAAAGCTTTGAACCAGTGGATTCTATGATAACTTCTAACATGCGCATGTGTGGCACTGTGTTGGTGCACAGTATGATAGGAACTAGAGTCTTTTTGCTCTTATTGAAAAAAATGATGACTCATAGATTTGCAAATAAATGGGGTATCATTAATGAAATATACACTGAATGTATATCCTATGGGCTGACATAAAAATACTTGAAAGTTTTAATCAAAAATATCTTCCGAAAAAGATAAATAAATACTGGATAACCTGTGATAAAAGCTCTTCGTATTTTATAGAAATCATTTCTATCTAAGAAATATCAACATGATTTAATAATGTAGAACACTGGAAGTCAATAAGTATAGTGGTCATAGATTAATATCTAGATGACTTATATTAGGAAAATTCAAAAGAACAAGGTTTTGTTTTTCAAATTTAAAAAAGTAAATAAACATCTCAAAATAATTAGAGGTAAGTTTCCAATCTTTGGTTCATTACGAAAGAGTAAGTAATTTTATATTAAATGTATTAACAGTTTGCATGGCAACATAAAAGATAACATCTACTTTTATATTATTTAAAACAAGGAAGACATGCCTGTAGATAAACATACTTCATCCTTATAATCTATATTTTCATAAAATTTAATTATATCTCTCTTGTCAACAAAGTATTAAAACAATATTAATAAATGTCTTTAGGTAAAAGGAAGGTCCTCACAGTGCTAGATATAAAATAAAAATAATTGCTTTATGTCCCTGAAAGAAAAGTTTAAGTCATGAATTTGGCAACAAAGCAAAGTTCATAGCTTGGTTTAAGAAAGTTTTTAAGCCATGCAGTAGTACTAAGATCAATACTGAATTAAAAGATGTTTCACCATCCTATTTTGGCAGCTTAGCAAGTATTTCACACTAAGAAATAACACCAACTTTCAATGAAATTACTTTCTGTTGCCCGCACTGAAGCCTGGTATCTACAATATTATGATGAATTTCTTTGCAGTTATGTGTCCTTGCATGTGGCTGTGTGTAAACATAACATACGTGGCCACTGTGCTTGCTCACAGGACATCAATTATCAATAAATTGGTATTTTCTTAAAATAAATTATTTTACAATTCTAATGCATATCTACCACATGTCTGCAAGTTCATTAACTCAAAATAGTTATTAGGAATGTTGGTTTAAGAAGGCTTGATAAGATTGCTATACTAGCTGCTACCTCTCATTGTTTTCATTCTGGAAAGTAGTTTGGAATTGTTCCACAGCAAAATATGAACACAGCCCTACTAAATCCTATTAAGTAAATGCACAGAAACAGCACAGGCAAATAAGCTATGGAGGTCTAAATATGAAAAAAAAAAAAAAGATAAAAATGGTTTTACACAGCTACTTACATCATAGCCCAGAAGTTCTGTCTGTGTGGATTTATCTACTCTGGAAGCAAAAGCCTTCTGTAAATGATGGACTTTTTCCTGAAAAATGAAAAAAAAGTCACACTATTAGTGAGTAATGAGTTTCCACTCGCTTCTTGTACAGTACATGACTTTTCCTGTGTCTGTACTTTGTTCTGTGGGTGATTTTAAAATCAACACAGATATTTACAGTTTAATTTACAGGGTATGTTAAACATCTCTTCCACTGTAAGATTCACTGTCAGGTATACTGTTGAGAGTTAAGATATTTAAATCTGTTTATTTAAATCTAAAGCCGAATGCTTATCTTATGGCTTTGTTGTGTTTTTAAGATAGGGTCTCACTATGCAGTTCAGCCTGTCTTTGTGCTCCTTTTGTAGCCCAAGCTGGTCTGGAAATCACAGTGATCCTCCTGCCTCAGCCTCCCAAGTGCTGGGATTACAAGCATGTGCCACAATGCCTGGATGCTATGACTTTTCTTAGCTGTCTTTTTGACATGGTGCAGGTAATATAATTTCAGTAAGTATATTTAATCCCCATGGCACTTTTAATAGAAAAGTGATACCAGTTAAGTAGTGTTTCCCTTTATTAATTCTCTCCAGGAACCCCAAAACATTAAAGAACCTGTATTTTAAGGAAAGGACACTAACCTAACATGGTGGAAACTACAGAAGGGACGTAATATATGAAGGAAGTCTGAGCTGTTCTTTTTCCAACGTAAATATAATAATTCTGGGCCAATTAGCACTCTAAAATTTATATTAGTACTTATACACATAATAAGATTTCTTATAAGAATTGGTAAGCATATATTACACATCTCAATTCTTTCCTATCCCTCTTTATCCTTTTATTTTAACAGTTTTTATTTTTAAAAATAGAGTTTACTTTTTTCTTAAAAGTTTAATGAATACTTTAACAATAACCATGTAAATATAACAGAGCTACAATTTAATGCCAGTCTTTCCAGGGCTCACAGCAGCCATCTGAAGCTCAGTCTAATGAAGTTCAAATACACAAAGCTCCACGTTTCATAACCTCCTCTCCCCTTTCTTTTGTTTCCCCTCATTCTTTCTAATTCTACTAGAGATTTGAAAAATTAGCTGGGATATTGGACCTAATCTACATATAATTTACACAAACATAATTTAATTTTCCTTATTGGAATTTTAGTTGCATTACCAATATATGGAAAAGGAATATTTTAGGTGTTATTCATGTCTCGTGCCTTTTAGCTTCCTCAGTTATAAAACCTCCTGCCCAGCTACACACACACACACACACACACACACACACACACACACACACACACACACACACACACACACACAAACACACACACACAAAAAAAAAAAAAAAAAAACTGAAAGCCGGATTACATAACTCAAAAGATGTGATCGGAACAACAGCAGCAACAACAAATTTATTTCCATGAGCGCAAATGAATCTGCACTTTCCAAAGCTAATTTAAAATGAGAAGCAGAGTGAGCTTGCGTAGGCTTGTTCTGGGCCACAGGAAAGAGCACCGAGAGGCAGGAGTAGGTGAGCAGTGCAGAGAGGCCCACACTGTGAGAAGATCACTTAGGGAAGTTCAGTCCTCTGCTTTTGAGATAGACTGCATTGGAATCAGAAGCATCTGAGAAGTAAGTTTGGTTGTAAATCTGTTTATAAACGTCGTCTGACAGTGCTGCTGGTGAACAGAATGGTGAGAATCAGCTGGGAACGCTCCCCTGGGGCTTCGCCTCGCTTTCCCAGTTCAGGATATGCTGTGCTCAGGGCTGGAATGAGCTGATAAAACTGGCTCGCTCTGCCATGTGGGAAGGCTTAACAGAAATAAAGTACAATTATAAACAGCTTCATAACGCACAGTGTAATCAAAGAAAAACAATAATTAAACTAAATCAAAATAAATTATTTTGGGAAATAAATAAACAGACCATTTTTAATTAACTGCGTTGGACTCTTCACAGGCATGATTCACAACAAAGGTGGCGTATTAGGATCGTGTACCATGTATGCTATATTTAAACATGGCAAATATAAGTTTCTTTTCTTTTTAATTTACATATTTGGTACAGGGTCTCACTATGCAGCTGAGATTACAGGCATGCACCACCATGCCCAGACACTCATTTGCGGGCTTAGTATGTGCCAGGGGTGGGGCCAGCACAGAATGTGGGATGGGGATCCAGCCTGGTCCCTGAGCTTGCCAAAGCAAGTGCTTAGTCCTCTGAGCTATCTCACTGGCACTGAGAATGGAAGTTTCTAATAGACTTAGCTGTAAATAATAAAATCAAATGTTTTATTTCATGTCATTGAAGGTAATATTGAATATTATAATAAATTTATATAAAGTATAATTAAAGCTTAAAATAAGACTTTATGAGACAATTCTGCATTAGTCTTTTTAATTGTGAAATACAGATGGCTATTTCTGCATTACGTTTGATATATGATGAGAATAGTATAAAGATAATCAAATAGAAAACATATCACAAAGATAGGTATTATAGCCATGTATGAAAGTACAACCAGTAATTCTAGAACACACCGGAAGTCCAGAAGTTTAAGGCCAGCCTGAGTAGAACAATGACTTTGCAAGTCATTGCCCCAACACTAAAATCTGAAATTTGTAAAAGGGCTGTAGGAAGGAGCTGAGTTCAATTGCCAGTGTTGAATAAAAATGTAGCCATTAGTAGATGCTAAGACTACAGGCAGATATTTATCTGCTATTATACATATATATATATATATATATATATATATATACATACAGATATATATATATTCAAAACCAAATATCTTATATTTCCTTCATTATACAATGATTAAAGTCTTGAAAAACTATTGATATAGTATTGACAGTCTTTTTTTTAAATGTATTCAGTATAGGGACTACAAGGACACTATACAGATCAGATTCATGGTGATCCTCTTGTTTTCAGCCTCTCAAGCGCTGGGATTATAGCATATGCCACTACATCCAATCTCAGTCACAGTCTCAGCACACCCCAGGTGTGGGGCCAACATGGTAAGCCTGGGATTGAACCCTGGTCCCAGTATCTGCCTAAGCAGGTGCATTAATCCGCTGAGCTATCTGACTGGCCCTATTAGCAGTCTTATTAGCAAGAGTTTACCATCATGATGTAATTATATTTGCATTCCTTAATTCATTTTTCTGTATATTTTCAAAATGTGCATTCTAGGGATTGCTTGGTGGGAAGTTATGTTTGGAAAATAAAAGAAAATTTCCATTGTCAAAGACAGAAAGAGACAGCATGGTGGCACACACCTGTAATCCCAGCTCTTGGGAGGATGTAAACAGGTGGATCACTATGAGTCCAATCTAGTAGTGAGACCCTGAACACCCTATAGACCCTTCCCTAAAACACAAAGAAAGAAAGAAAGAAAGAAAGAAAGAAAAGATAATTAGCACTCAGTATCAATAGCACTGTTACTACAGACACAACTAGAGATCTCCATATATCTGTGTGAGCATGTTGGACAGGAAGCACATATGAGAATTAAACTGAGAAGGGTGGAGCACACCTGTACCCCCAACATGGCTGATATCAGAACCACATCCCCACAGTGTTAGCTGTTCACCGGTGGAGCTTTGGAAGGTGACTGGCTTAAGAGGATGCTGACCTCATCACTGGATCATCAAAATGCTGGGTCCAAAGTTGCATGAGCTATTAGGATGTGGGCCCAGCTGGAGGAAGTAGGTGTCTGGGTGTGCAAGTTTGAAGGCTGTATTTTTTCTCTGTTTTTTTGTTTGTTTGTTTTGTTTTGTTTTGTTTTGTTTTGTTTTGTTTTGTTTGTCTTTTTGAGACAGGGTCTTGTTATGCAGTTGAGGCTGGCCTTCAGCTCACTTTTGTAGCCCAGGCTGGTCTCGAACTCACACCAGTCCTCCTGCCTCAGCCTCCCGAGTGCTGGGATTACAAGCATGAGCCACCACACCCGGCTTTTTCTCTGGTTCTTCTCTCTCCCTTTGCTTCCTGGCAGCCAGGAGGAGAGCAGATCTCCTTCCCCAGGCCACAACACCATGATGTGTCTGCCTAGGCACCAGCTGATTATGGCCTGAAACCTCTGAAACCATGACCAAAAATTACCTTCTCTGCTTTTAAGTTGTGGGTGTCCAGCATTTGGACCTACGGGTGAAAAACTGACCCATACACAGGTTAAAAAAACAAGAACAACGTTCAGCCAATGTAGAAAGAAAAGAAATTATGTACTCTTTCTTACACAATAGTATTTGTAAATAATTAGAAGTCAGAGGTATTGCTACAAAGATGTCTGTACATATCTATTTCAATACTGCTTAAACAAAGGCAATGTAAGGGTAATAGTGAAGACAAAAATGTCATGGTCCTTCCAATCTAAAGGGCAGTTTTCTATAGCTATTTCAGAATTACTTTAGGTTTAAAATACTATTTTAAAATTGTCAAAAGCACATGTCTAAATTATAAGACAACTCATTTAAATGTGTCCTTTGCTTTACATTTTACCAAATACAATCAGAATGAATCAATACACATGAGAAACAGTTGAAATGGATCTTTTACTTTCTTATTATTATATCATTTATTTTTTAAGGATAATAAAAACACTAAAAAACTCACTAGAAATTATAATTTCACTACACAAAATGACAGGAATTGAATAATGGTTGTTATATTGCATATTCTTCAAATTCATTGTTCAGATTATCAGATATAAGCATGAAAAATTGATGAAAAAATTTAAAAATGAGAAAAAAATTTAAACATTAACTACTCCTTTCAATAGACTAGGAGAAATCAGCAATACAAGTATCAGAGAGAGAGAGAGAGAGAGAGAGAGAATTAAAACCAACTGAAGGAAGACTGACTATAGATATAAGTAAACTCATCACTAACACCTTTCATTTAAGGCAGTGAGAATACCTGTATTTCGTAATAAAACACACTCCCTTGTTATTTTATTAAATATTGCTAACTTTTGTGTTTAAAATTTTTAACAAAGGGGGAATAGGAGATAATTCAGATAAAATAACTAAAATGGTATGAAATAGACCAATTCATGATTTATTTTTTCCAATTCATTGTCATCTGGCATGAGTCCTGAATACAGATTTTTAATGTTTCATAATATTATTCTTTGAATAAAGTATGAATTTTTGTCCTGATTTTCAAATTACTTTCAGATTAAAAGACTTAAAATAAAAATCTTTGAAAACAAAAGACATCTAACATTAAAATGAATTACCAGGGATACATAAATGTAAAAGAAATGCAACTTATAAACTTCTAAGTACTTAATAAAAGTCACAGTATTTTTCCTTCTCTTATCTTTATCACAATAATCATTACTACTAATCATATAAGAAATATTAGACTGATTGTTATATGCCAGGAACAGTATCAAGTAATAAAACAGACACATATATAGGAATTCTCTTTAACCAAAAAATAATACTCAGGGGAAAAATAATTAGCCATGGAAAGCAGCGATCACAAATGCCAGCTCCATCATCCTGTCTCTGCTCTACCTGCTGTCACTATCCTCTTGCTTGGTGGCTCCTCTGGAGGGCAGCTAGGGCAAAGACAGACTGATCAGATCTGGTGTTTGTGATCTCTCACTTCACAGCTAATTATTTACCACCTAAGTCTTATCTTTGGGCAAACACAGTATAATTTACATATCATTTTCCTTGTATGAAAGAACAAGGAACTGATCTGTAATAATTTCAGTTAGTTGCTCAAGATCAGTAAGATATTAAATAGATTAGAAGATGACAATCGTGTATGCCTCCAAACTGGTACCTTTTATGTAAAGATACAGAAATTGCTTCACTATGTCATACCCTCATATCTTATATGCAAGACAACAGTGCAGCTGCTATTCACTGGTATTTGAAAGCATAATGAAACTTCTTCATGCACATTCTGCCTTTATTCTCTTGCAGGCTCTACCAAGCTATTCTAATTTACTATGGAAGCAATTTTAAATTTCATATGATTTACCAGTGTATTATCTGTGAAGGCTACAATTCCATAGAGTACTCATTATGTAAATATGGTCAGTAACGCATTTTGGAGCATGACAGAAATAGAATGTAAAAATGAAAGGTTATAACAAAATTGGAGACAAGGTGTGAAACAATAAGTAAAAACTAAATTTTGCAAAGGCACAAAATATTTTTGATAGCAATGATATTATCAGTTTAACCAAAGCAAACAAAGAATATTCTGTTTAGGCTATCAGGACCATTTCAGGATGTGTGTGAATGGGCATGTGCTACTCACTGGATATTTATATAAATTGTCTCCACAGTATATGCGATCGATCTGAAAATATTTGTTCCGTGTGTCTTTTTTTTCCTTGTTTTTATTTTTTAAATTTTTTCCTCTTTGACTTTTATTAGCACTCTATGTGTTTGCAGTACATAATGATTATTGCCACTTCAGGGGGTCAGTACATGTACACAATATAGATTCGTTTCCTTCTGTTTTCCCTTCTTCCATGTTCCTATTATATTTCCAACATCAGGTTCATTTATTTATCTTATGTGATCTTAAAAAGTTAATTATCTTATGTACAGAAGGAAAACAGAATAACAGGCCAAAGACTACAAAAAACATGCAAGACAATTGTACTAAGCCAAGGTGCACTTTTAGCTACATTGACAGTACTGAGTTACAATATCTCTTCTTTTTTCCTATTATGTCTTTTATTTAAAGAATATATATATATATATATATATATATATATGTATGTATATTATACATATCTATATAATATATTTACATATATTATATGTAGCTACATATATATTATGTTATCATATGTAATATATATATATATTGAAATTATATATTATTATAAAATTATAACTTCTTGAATAAATGCTGTTGTAAAAACTGGCTGCCTACATGCAGAGGACTGAACCTAGACCATATATCGCATCTTGTACTAAACTTAAATCAAAATGGGTCAAACAAACAATGTCACGATGGAAGCACTTAACCTGCTGGAAGAAACATACATACACAAGGCTTTCTGAGGAGAATCTCAGTTGCACAGGAAACAGCTCCAACAATCACAAATAAGAGTTCATTAAATTAAAAAGTTTCTGCAAAGCAAAAGTAACAATCAACAGAGCAAAAATACAATCTAAACAACACAATAATTTTTCTATCAATTTCTCAGACAGAACACAAAAAAGCTCATCTCCCTCTCATAAAAAGCTCAATCAATAAACGGAAATGAGTAAGACTTTATAGAAGTGCAAACAGCCTATAACGATACAAAGAATGTTCACCACTGTCCACATGTTAATTAAAGCAACACTGAGAGTCCATCCTACTTCAGAGAGAAAGAGTCCAGCTATCTTCAGTGTGGGAGGGTCTGTGGGGGGAAAAGGAGCCCTCCTGTGCTATTGATGAGAATGTGAACCAGTACCACCACTAATGACAACAGTGTGGAGACTCCTCAAAAACTAAAACCAGAAATAATCTTAGCATGCATAATTCATTATAGCACCACAAGTCATAATAGCTAAATCTTGAGAGTGAGAGGTTACCATGCATCATCAACAAATGAATGGATATAAACCAGGCATTTACACACCATGGGATACTATTCTGCCATAAAGATAAACAAGTTATCTGTAGGAAAATGGATACACCTTGAGACCACAATGCTAAGAGACATAAATCAGATACATAATTTTAGATATCACTTTTTTTCTTGTATGAGAAACCTAAAAAATAAAACGATCAAACAAATAGACAGCTGGAAATAGAGAGGCAGATCATTCTCTAAGGAGAAAGGAAGGAATATGCATTGGTACAAGAAATTAGGATGTGCTACATACACATACCAGCTCCACACAAACAATGCAAATGCTATATACTACAGATGTCTACAGAACAAGAAAATCAAGGAGTGGGGTGAACAGAAGGAATGAAGATGTGATAGACACCTGACCCAAATTCTCACAAGGAATGCAAACATTATATATTAAAACATGTATACATAAACTAATTTTCAAAAAAATATATAGAGAACATGTTTCAGGACACCAAAGTGGACAATTATATTTTGGACAACATCATAAAAATATAATAAATAAAGCCTAAAATAGACTGAGATGACATAGTAGACAAGAACAACGTTTCACAGATCAAGATTGGAGGCAAGGGGTATGGGCAACCAGAGAAGAGGGAGAATGGAAACTCCTGAGCTGCTGCACACCCCAGGTTCCATCTGGTCTTGTCAGTGGGATATACACTATCCTAATAACTCCTAAACTCATAACCAAGATGTATTCAATTTTCCTTGACCCTCCGCTTCTTTAAGCTAATTTTATTTTTAAAATTTTATGTATTTTGTACAGGGTCTCACTATGAAGCTTGGACTCATAGTGATCCTCCTATTTCAGCCTCCCCAACACTAGGACTATGTGCATGCATCACCACTCCCAGTTTCAGTAGCTGGCTCCATGTGCCCAGGGTGGGGCCTGAATTGAATGCAGGATCAGAGATCAAACCTGGGTCCTTGTAATTGTCTAGGCAGGCACTTAGACTTCCGAGTCATCTCCACAGCTCCCCTAGACTATTTTAGTTCAAGCCCACAGAGGTGAATTTGAGCCTCCCTCCCAACTTTGCCTTAGTTTACCCAGGATAAAGCTTTTCTTCCAGAAAAACCTGTGCAGTCCAATTAGGTTCATGCACTGGGAAAATAGAACCCCTTACTTGATATCATTTTCTCTTTCTATGGACAATTTCTTGCTGAACTAAAAGTAGGGAAAAAAGAAAACCCTGTTGTCTTAGTTACTTTTCTCTCATTGCTGGGACAAATACCGGACACCCAAATGAAAGAAGGAAAGGCTTATTTAGCTCACAGTTACTGGAGGTTTCAGCCCATACTCAGCTAGATTCAAGGCAGAGAGGCACAATGCAGAAGCCAGCAGTTCACGGTGGCAGAACAGCAACAAAATGGTGACAGAGGCAAGCAAGGGAGCAGAAAGCCACAGCGCAAATCAGTCTCTCTCTCTCTCTCTCTCTCTCTCTCTCTCTCTCTCTCTCTCTCTCTCTCTCTCTCTCTCTCTCTGTCTGTCTCTCTTTATTACATTCAGGCTCTCTGCCTCAGCCTATCCACTTAGGTCAGACCCATAATCCCAGAAGTACTCAGACCTATAATCCCACCAGTGCTAAAACACATAATCTCAGGGATCATGAGGCAAGTCTCAAACTCTAGAAGTCCCCACCCCATGATTGCATGAAGCTTTGGGGGGACAACTAGACATAAATCATAATACCTGTACAACCAAAACTTATTTTGAACAATAGATGTTGGCATTTAAATGAAAACTGCAATATTAGCTGTATCTTTGTATCACTGAATACTGCCCTGCTACCTAGGTAACTGGGGAACTGGGTTTCAGAAGACTCACATGTGGCTATCTGACCTAGCTATACCCCTACCCATGTGGACAGTGCACTGTAACAGCAAGGAAAGTATCCCAATGGAAAGGCTCACCTGCCCCTTGGGGCCCTCCTTAGCCATGGGAACACAGCAGCTACTTCCTGTTTCAGTCACTGTTGTGGTCTGGTTGGTGGAGGGTACGCCTCAAGTGATAGCTGCCTTGATAATACTGTTATGTTTTCTGGGGTTTTTGGGGACAGAACTTGGAGTAACCATGTAGGGCTGCAGCAAGGCTGGTTCTTCTTCCACTGCTAAGTTCCTGTACAGAAAGCTACTGAGGTTAAAAAATAAAAAGTATTTGAATAGTTTTTTTTTTCCCCCAAATCATTAGCCAAGTATATTTGATGAGGTGGGAGAAGAGAATATCTCCTTCAACAGTTTTTGAAGCCTACTTTGCCAATCTCCCTACTTCAACTAATTCATGATCATGGCCTATGACTCAAAAATGTGAGCTTCTGCTCTGTTGCTAAGATGCCTTGCAGATTTTGGTCTGCACACCTCAAGAAAATCACAGTGAGTTTTTTAAAACTTTCAGAAAAGGAAAAAAAAAGTTAAGTTTATTTTATGTCTGTGTTTCAAAAATTAGTCAAATATGTAAATGTAAATAGAAAGAAGAAATCAATAGTACAAACACATGGAAAATACTGATTTCTAGTGGACCTAAGGATTCCCATATTAGGAAACTGGTATCTTCCACATTTTACCACTTGGAAAATGGTTCACAGATGATTTTATAAGAACTATAGATAAAGTCACTACACAGTATATTTCAAATTTATTTTTTTAATCTGCTATAATAGATTATAAAATTAAATATATGTCTATTAGAATATTTTAGGCCACTTCACTTAATAAAAGAATAGTTTGAGCAAAGATGTAAATGGACAATTTTAATAAATAAACTGAAATTGTTAGGATGGCATGTAATGAAATAAGACTACACAACATTCTAGATGTGAAGTATATGGAAGGTTGTTTTTGATATTTAAGTACTTCCCACTTCATGTCTAATACTTATTTTAGTTCCTAGTGCATTACACGACATATAATTCTTTGAAAAGTGTCACTAGTGGTGGATTAAACAAATACTTATTGGATTCAATTATTATTTACAAAAGATGGAACC
Source organism: Myocastor coypus (assembly GCA_004027025.1). Taxonomy (NCBI): domain Eukaryota; kingdom Metazoa; phylum Chordata; class Mammalia; order Rodentia; family Myocastoridae; genus Myocastor; species Myocastor coypus. The sequence goes on along the minus strand of PVJA010007423.1, from coordinate 56,083 downwards.
ATGAATTCTCCTTTAATGCTCTTATCACAAGATGGAGCTTTTTAAGAAAGGCCTTAGTATAGAGGGACATGAGGAGGCAGCTTTGACTAACATACTTCAGAAGCTCAGCTCACAAATTCTCGGGATATTTAAATACAGTGGGTATTTAGTGATAGAGCAGGAAAAATCTGAGAGGTTGTGCCTAGGAAATATCATGGAGATAATTCTCACTTTGTCCCTTCCCATCTCAGACAGAAGTTTATAATAGCTTTAGAATTTAATTCACAATCACTTCTTCCTTATGTACCTACTGCCACCAGCCTGCCCCTGCAGAGGGCTTCACATGGGTAGCTCCAACCAGGTATACAATAGTCAACAGCACCTTTTACTCCATTAGCCTCTGTAGTGGGTTGCACATTTCCAAACACACTTCCTGTCTATCTGGAACTGTGTGTATGACAGTGTTTGGAGATATTCATTGTGATGGAAGTAGATTAAATTCAATCAGGACAGGCCACAAAGCCAACATGCTTAGAGTCCTTATTGGAAGAAATAAGGATCACATTTTATATGCAGTTCTGGACACACAGGAAAGAAAGAAAAGTGAGGACAAATCAGAGATTGAAGCTACAGATGATGTACTTAAACAAGCCAAGCAACTTTAAGATTGCCAGCAGTCACTGGAAGGCAGAAAAAACTAGTAACGATGTTTCTCCAAATCTTTCAGGGACACAAGGTCTAACCATCACTTTGATGGTACAGAGAATGTCCTGGATGCTCAAGGAGCTGCATTATAACCTAGGTTTTGATTGTACTATGTTCAGTTGATTTGTTTCAATATTTTATTTTGCAATTAGTTCTTGGATTAGTCAGCTTTCTGTGACTGTGGCACAATACTTCAGGTAACACATTTAAAGAGAAGGATGGTTTATATTGGCTCACAGTTTTGTCGGTTTTGGCCCACAGCTAATTGAGCCTTTAACTCTGTGTTTGTGGTGAGGCATTTGTTCAAGGCAAGAAGCATATGGTGGAACAAAGCTGCTCATCTTGTGAGGTTTGAAAGACAATGAGGAAGTCTTTTGGCTCTAAAAGCATATCCAAAAGCAAATCCTCAATGGCTTATCTTTGGTCCACCAGCCACCACTGCCTTCAGATTTTAGATGTCTTGAAATCACCAGTGTTTCAGCATGCGTCACTCTTCAGTATATAGGCTAGGGGAGTACTGAAGACCTAAACTACAGCAATTCTGAATTTAGAGAGGCAAAGCAGGAAGTTTATTGTTCTCTTTTAGCCTCAGGACACACACACACACAATCAATGGGAGATAATGGATACACACATGCACGCATGCACACACACACACACAATCAATGTGAGATAATGGATACACACATGCATGCATGCACACACACACACACACACACACACACACACACACACAATCAATGTGAGATAACAGCGTATCAATACAGTCTTTGAGAAGATATAGGAGAGTTATAACAGTGTTGACCAAAATAAAAACCATAAATCTTCACCTCAAGCTCTAAAAAACTTTATCACCAGGCACAGAAACCTGCCCACAATGACATTTTGAAAATATGGGAAAGATTTCTTCAGAAATTTCTTGCTTGATATTTTTTATTGAAGAAGATTAGGTTATAATATTGGACATACACTTTATCTCTTTAGTTCAAAAATTAAGACTGGTTTAAGGAGATTCATTTTGGGATATTTTATTTTATGGTATTGATTTAATATCAAAAGTGTATAAAAATTTGTATAATAAACTTTGAAGTGACACAAAATTTTCTAAGGCCCTCATTCATTGGCAGGAATATGCTGTTGACAGCATTGCTGAAACACAGGTATAAAAGACACAAGGCGATCACTAACCTCATGCAGCATCCACACCACCTTACAGGCTGACCATCAGCTAGCAAACTACAGACGCTCCAAATGAAGCTTCACTCAACTAGCTGCACACAGACCCAGCTTTGCTAGCAAATGTAAGACATTCTAAACGCCACCTAATGCATTCGTTTTCAATTTCCCTTCAGCATATCCAGAACCAAATGTGACATACAAACTAAAGTAAAACAAAATACACATATAAATTAACCATGTGTCTTAGTTACTCTTCTCTCACTGCTGGGACAAATACTACCTGACACCTACAATGAAGGAAGGAAAGGTTTATTTAGCTCACAGTTACTGGAGGTTTCAATTTATATTTGGCTGGCTTCAAGGCAGATGGGTACATGGCTGAGAGCAGCAGTTCATAGCGGAAGAACAGCAACAATAGTAAGGGACCAACAATAGCAACTTGCCAACAATATCCCCTGGATCCCCAGAGTCTCATGCACATCCCTTTGTGCAAAAAGACACTTTAGTCCATCTTAAGAGCTGTCAAAGTCCCAACAGTTTTAGCATTGCTGAAATGTCCAAGTTCCAAGTCTTCTCCAAGATCCAAGGAAAACTCTTCACTGTAGAATGGACTGAAACAATTAAATACATCCAACATTCAAAGGCACAAGATAAACATTACCATTCCAAAAGCTGCAAACAACAGAGCAAGGCAAAACACTGGGATAAACACAAGTCTAAAATTCAGCAGGACCAACATCAAATCCTGTAATTCCAACTGGAACATCTGAAGCAGTCTGCACTATGTTGTGAACTGCAAAGGCCATACATGGCTCCACCCCTAAGGCACTCCTGGTAGTAGCTCCCATGGCCTCTTTCTTAGGCTGGCTTTGTTCCCTCTTTGCAATTTCCCTTGGATGATCCATGTTTCTGGCTTTTCCAAACTTCTGGAGTTTCCACTGAACTGGCTTCTCACTCTCTGTTTCATACACTGCCTCTCAGGGAACACTGCCTGGCCTCCGAGGCCTTGTCCTGAAATTGAAGTGGAAGTCTTCTTAACCTCACAACACCTGCATTCTGAAAGTGCCTAAAACCAATGACATATGGATGATGCAAATGTCTGCTGCGAGCTGGAGCAGTAGCTAGACTTTCTTCTCTCTTGGCTGCAGGATTCGAGTGCCAGGACTGCTGAGCATTCTGACCCTAATTCTGAGGAACAAATTATTCATGTCAGCATCATTTTGGAATGTGGTGTGGCCACTGCCACCATTCTGGAACATGGAGCTTTGCAGCTTTCTCCTGAAGGCAAAGTCTCTCTCCTTAGCAATTCTGAGGCTGCAAAGCGTAGAGACCGGCTGTGTCCTGTGAGGCCCTCAGGCCATTCTTTGGATTCTCTGGTTCTTTTCCAGCAATGGAGATTCTCTCAGCTCTATCTTTGCAGTCCATAGTGTTCCTGGTGCTTCCTTTCTGGCTAAACTCAGAACATTTTAAATAATCCTGTTTGGCTCTTTGCTGTTGATTTTCAACATAAATCTGGCTAAAAGTCCCCCAATACAACCACGCCACCGCCTCAGTAGTTCACTGCTTTGAGATATCTTTTTAAAGATTAATCAGTCCATCATGCTTAGTCTTAGCCAAAGTCTCTGGGCATGAGTAAAATTCAGACAGACTTTCAGCCAATCCATAGCACAGATCTGGAGTCCAACAACAGTGTAGTCTTCTGAGAAGAAACTTCCCCAGCCTGGACTTTATAGGCAGGATTCCAGATAGTTTTATGGTCCTAGCTCTGACCAGAATCTTCCCTACAGAACAGCTGAAGCCTATCCAGGTCTTCCCAAGTAGACAACCTCTCCAAACCTTTCCTATCTCTTCCCATAAGCCATTCCCAAGATCTTGTAATCTTCATGGTCAGGTTAGTCACAGCAATGAACCCATTTCTCTGGTACCAAACACTGTCTCTGTTGTCTCTGTTGCCTTTGTTGCTATTCTGCTGCTATGAACTGCTGCTCTATGCCATGTGGGAATTTGCCTTGGAGTCAGCGGAGTACATACTGAAACCTGCAGCAACTGTGAGCTAAATAAACATTTTCTTCCTTCATTTGGGATGTCAGGTATTTGTCCCAGTAATGAGAGAAGAGTAATGAGAGAAGAGAAGAGTAACTGAGACACCATGGCAGACTTGGAAGAATTATTCAGGAATCTCTTAGATGTCACTCTTTCTCACAAATATTTAACGATTGCCTCAGTGTATTCATTCATATATCAGTAGCTAAATTATACTTAAGTATGAAAAGTAAACTGTACTCCTTGTGTGGAGTTAGAAATAAAATAAAATTTTATTTTACTTAATATATATATATAATATTGGTTTACTTGGTGCATAGTTCTTCAACTTAGGATGCCCAAAATAAATCCAGTGTAAGGTGAAAATATCATAAAAGTAGATTAAATACATCTCACTTACTGAATAACACAGCCTAGAAACACCAGACACCACAGGGGGTGGGCTGTTTAACCTAAGACTGCTGGGCTGGAGTGAACTGAAGCTCGTGGTACTTCTAGCAATTCAGTAGTTCAGGAAAAGTTCCTAGAGTAGACTGACTTCCAATGTGGAAAGAGAGTAACTTCAGACAGGAAAATGTGCTTGCAGGAAGGGTTCGTAGGAAAGACTGAAGGAGATACGAATGATCAGATGGGATTTGTAGACATAATCAGCTCCCTTACATGAAAGTAATTATTATGCATTGCAAAACAGAATAAGGAAAAATATAAATAAGCATGTTAAAATAAAAATACAAATTTTCATAAATTGTATAACAGAAAGTATGGAGAGAGAATCATGTGAGATTGTACTACTGAGATTGGGAACATTGACACTGGTTAGCCAGGGATTTGGGGAAGAATTTTAATATTGGCTGTGTTGTTTTGGCTTATTTTCACTGAGCGACTGGAAAGTGTATAGAATGACTAGAAGACTGGAGCCATCACCCCTGTTCAGTTCAGCTAAGCACTGATTTTATGTTTACATCAGTGGAATTCACAGATATGTTTTAAATAAAATTCCATTATGCTTGTTTCATATCATTCTGACTTCTTTATTAAGAAGAAAACAGAAACAGGGTAGATATGGGGAGAGCGGAATTAGGAGGTGAACACAGTAATCTAGAGGAATTGCTTGCAAGATAGAGTTCTTATACTGTCTGCCCTCAAAATTTCGGCTAGATTTAATATCCAGTGATTAATTAGGGGAATGGGGTAAGGAAGGAAAAACGTCAAAAGTGAGTCTTTAGTTCTTGTTAGCAACTAGCAGTCTGGTTGATGGAGGCATTTCTGGTACTGGAAATAACGCAGGAGAGCAGCTTCAGTTAGAGACAGGAGTGAATGGGAGATGAAGTCAAAGGAGAAACTCAGCAGTCAAGTGAATGGGAGCTATATTAAAAATGAGATATATATGAGCTATCCAAGGAGGTACATGATAAGGCATACTTCATGTTAAGTACTAGTAACTTAGGTCAAGAACACAAACTACGTTGATGTGAACCCAATCGTTTTCACATTCTGGACATCCTTCTTTTCCCAGCATTCCCAACTGCTCCCTTTGTGCACTCAAGTTATCCTAGAAACCTCACTTCCTCCAGCTAAGTCATGTGGCAACATGCAGAAATGGCAGGAAATATAGTTGTGTTGTCATAGTTTATTGATTTGGGCAAAATGAAACCTCTTTCCAAGATGTGAGATAGCATTTTTGTTACAATCTTGGTACAAAGAACAAGAAAAACAAGTTAATCATTTCTGTATAAAATATAGTAAAGTATGGGATAAAGTAACAATTGTGTTTCTATCCATTTACATCAGGGAGATATCTGTGGTTCATCTCTAGAGAGTGAAAGAGAAGACAAATTCAAAGAGTAGCAAAGATGAGCACCAAGAGTGAAATCTAGCATCATTTGTGCTGCTAATCCCATCTGTGCTGGAGTGCAGCTTCGGTTCTGCTCTCAATTTAATGACTTATTTCATAGTTCTTTCATAAATCACACTTCTAGAGTTTAGTGTTTGATTGTTTTTCAAAGCTGACAAAGATTTAAAATAAAAAGTTATGCATGGATGCAACTAGAAACTATACTCAAGTGAAATAAATCGGACCGTCATGTGCAAACATTGCATTATCTCCTTAGTGTAAGAATCATAAGGCTACACTAGATACTGTGAAAAGAGAATGAATCTGTCCAAAAGGAAGGAATTACTGAGATGAGGAGGATAGGAGAGGTAGTGAGGGAAAGAGATATATCTACCTATGTATGTAGGATGGCTTGCATAATCATACTGTGGATTTCTGCTGGTCTATAGAAAGGAAAAGACAATGCTCTTCTTGGGGGGTCATCTTTTATCCTTTTTCTCTCTTCTTAATTTCTTACCATTTATTTTATTTTTTCACATTTGTATGCATATATCTGATAATCTGAACAACTAAGTTGAAGAGAACACCATACATTTATACACAAACAAATACTGTTGAATTCATATTATTTTGTTTAGTGAAATTGCATATCACTTCTAATTTTTATTGTTATTTTGCATTCTCTTTTAAAAAGTTATACAATGACTATGTGTCTATCTATATAATAACTACATGTATATCTACATTTTACTAGTTACATATTGCCATTTGCTTACTTATTTCTATTATGTTTAGAAAATGTACCCACATAATATTCAGGTCTTTTTCTTATTATGCTATACACAGTTTCATTTCAAATAATATTGACAGGAGCTATTTATTTTTATTTTTATTTTATTTTTTAAAACTTTATTTATTTACTTGTGTTATGGCCAGCTCAGCCTGACCTGAGGGTGGGGCTGGTGCAGGTTGTGGTGCCAGGGATCGAACCACAGTCCCTCTGGTTGGCTAAACTTTCCTAAGCAGGCAGGTGCTTTAGACCACTGAGACATCTTGCCAGCCCAGATAGTAGCTATTTTTGAAACTGTACTATATATTTATAGATAAATGGTTATTCATCACAGACAAAATGTTTTCAAGTATCCCACATAGGCATATAAAAGCACATAAAAAGCTAACATGTTCTCCTCACATCCTAATTAAGTGTATAGATTTACCTACTCCTAAGTATTCCAATTTTTATTTTTGAAATTATACTTTAAATGTAATTTCTTGATTTATCAAATTTAGACACAATTGATATAACAAAATTTTGAAAAATTAATAGTTTCTTTATCCCTCCACTTTTCTGTCTGTTTCATTTTTCCAAACTATTGACTATACAACTATGAATAAAACAGCTGTAAATCCTAGCAGGCATTGCTTTTTTAGTTAACCTAATTAAAACTATATTCTAACATGTTATATCTACATAGTATCTAGTAATTCACTACAGAATCTATCATGTCTCTTTATATCTCATTTTTATTACTAAATTTACCATATTTGGTACACCATTATTCAATACTTATAATGTCTTCTATCTTTTGTTCATAACTGATTATACACAGGAAAGTTAAAATGTTATGATTTTTAAGTACAGTATGATATGTCTCAAGAAGCAAATGGAAGGGCCCGGTGGGATGGCTCGGTGGTCTAAAGCCCCTGCTTGGGAAAGCTTGGGCGGCTTCAGGGACCGCAGTTTGATCCCTGGCACCACATGCTGCGCCAGCCCTGCCCTCGGGGTGGGCTGAGCCAGCCATAAAAATGAGTGAATAAACAAATAAAGGTTCTAAAACAAGAAAAAAAAAAAGAAGCAAATGCAATTGAATTGATTAATAGTGCCTAAGCAGAAAGAAAACATCGAAGATCATATTTTACTGGGAGTTCTTTAGTTCATTGTCTTTTCCTTTCATGTGAATTTGTAATATGTACATGGTAATGAAATTTTCTTAGATCATATTGCTTCTTAAATTGAAAGAACATTTATATTAGTTCTTAAAACACATTGAATCTTCTTATGCATATCTCTAATTTTTATTTTTAGTTATGCTTTAAATAAATCATAGGAGTCAAATTAATAATATTTGGCAAATGCTTTTATTTCTCATCCTATATATTACTAAGTTGGGTTCCAAAGCACTGTAAACAGCAAGAGTCCCACTCAAATAAATATGTGTACTAATTTTTCACCAGTGCTTCCAGTTTGAATTTATATTTGACTCTTTTGGTTATATGAATGAATGTAATGTTACTTCAAAGTTGTATTTACAAAAAAAAAAAAAAAAAATTCGTGTTTACCTACCAACAAGGACCATGAATATTACTAGATACACGTATATAGTTTCCTCCTATGATTTGTCTATCCTGTCTATTTCCCTCCACAACTATAAACGAAAAGTATTCATTCTGAGAAATCATAAAAGTCCTAGGGACTGAAGGCTAAGAATCAGAACTTGTATATATGAACAGTAAAAAGATAACAGCTACATTAAGATAATGCAGACAATGAAACACAATCTCATATCTACTTTTTAATTTGTTTATTACTAAGACCCACTCAAGTCCTTTAACAATATCCCAAATTGTCTGTGAGGCATTTACACATAAGTGTCCTTCATGTGCTACAATTTCAACATATTCTCAAGAAGACATGTAATCTTTTAGTAGTTTCTCTTTTTGTACATTGCTGTGCCAGGGAAAGGCTATTAAAATCTTTCCTACTACAAACCTTACAAGTCATCCTTGATATATACACTCCCAGGAATATCTATCACAAGTCCAAGGAATCCTGCTTCATAAATTGGTGACACATAAGAAATAAGCATCAGGGTGAGCAGCTGCTCTGATTTTTCTCCATATTTAGCTTGGCATTTCAGAGGAAGAATATTATTCTGACATACTGGCATGTTGCAACAGGGTCCTCTCCTTCAGAATTATCTCAGTTTTCAGTAGAATTTATATGATTCAGTTGATCTATTTAAGTTTATAACCAGTCCTTATCAGAATAACTTATGTTGTTAAACAATGCATATGCACTTCCACTCACCAATAGTTTTAAAACTTTCAAAATAATTTTTGAAGATTATATACTACAGGTATATAGAATATATTTCAGTACTATCATAGTAGTATTTTATTTTGCAATTTAACTTCAAAAATAAAAATAGACATAGTTAATTTCTGAGCTTACTTGACATTGAAACCATGTAAGTATGTTTGAGTAAGCATTCCCTAATACACTCTTTTTCTAAAATAAACTTTAATCCTAGTACAGTATGTTAACTCTATATTCAGAAGTCTGCTGTGTTAACTTGGTTATTAAATTTTATTATTTACATTTTTACCTTTTTGTGCTTCATTCTTAAAATAGATTATATAGCTTTGTAAGCATTACAAGTTCACTTGAGAAATATCTAATCAATATGAACCTATGTGAAATACACATAGATGGCAAGGGGATCACCAGATCCCCATTATGATGCTACTGCATTATATGTAGTAATTATGGTATAATATGGGTACTGTTTGATGTGACACTGAGATAGATTTATTTCCACCATAAGTTTCTGCAATGTCCCACTGCAATTCCATGTGCTGTCTACTATGAGATGTTACAGTTCACAAAAGCCAACTTCAATCCAAACAAAATAACAACAATCAATGGCGCCCTCAGAAGTAGATGCTGACAAGAGAATTCCAGTGAATTTTTTTTTTTTTTTTTTTTTTTTTGTTTTTGAGACAGGGTCTTGCTATGCAGTTCAGGCTGGCCTTGAGCTCACTTTGGTAGCCCAGGCTGGTCTCGAACTCGCACCGATCCTCCTGCCTCAGCTTCCGAGTGCTGGGATTACAGGCGTGCGCCACTACGCCCGGCTTTCCAGTGAAATTTATTAGGAAGTATACTTAGGAAATAAATGAGTAGGGGGTTGAAGAAGTCAACAGGAAAAGAAGCATCATGCAAAGAAGCTCAAGATCTCAGTGACTTTGGCTCCAACCCATGAGAACTCTCTGAAGAAGGGAAGGGAAGTCTCTTCTTCCTATGGATTGCCACAGGCCAGGGTGCAGCACTCTGAGCATGGACCTTGGTACAAGCAGGGTCATTGTATTATAGGAGTGGGCTGGGCATGAATAGGTGTTATGGTGTGTGTCTAGTTATCCCCCAAAGCCTCACACAGTTATGGGGTGAACTTCTAGAGTTTGTGATTAATTCATGATCCAGAGCTGGGATTATGGTTGTGCATGATGCTGGGGTTATGGGGTGAATGTATCTGAAAGTTTTCTTGGGTAAATCTCATATAAAATTTTCTATATCTTGATAGATCAATAGCTGTCTCCTGACCCTAAAGTGAAATTGCTCAACATGGACCTATAAATATTTATTAGCAGTATATTAGTATCAAGACAGGATACAAGCTGGTAGGTATAATCCCAGCACTTATAAGACTGAGCCAGTAGGATCTCTGTGAGTTTGAGCCTGGCCTACATAGCTGAGTTGAAGGCTGGTACTATGTGGTGAGATCCTGTCTTAAACCAACCAATCAACAAACAAAATATGAAAAAATGAATATGCTTTCAATTAAGGTCTCCACATCTGTTTTCAAAGAACTTGATCTTTAGTGAGAAGATATGTAAAAATGTTAAAATATTCCTTCAAATTATAAGTGATTTGTTTTTAATTAACTAAGTAAAATATAATCATTTGATATATCACTTAACATTCTAAATGAGTGCTTGACACGAATTCTTGTGGTAAGCGGCAAAGACTACCAAATGTTGAACTATGCAACTAACCCAGGATAAATTCTCCATTACATTCTCCAAACCAGAAAGACAGGGTCATTTCTCTGAATTTCTTTTTATTGCCTTTTTATTCCATGCTCTTTCTACTTGTGTCCTTTTAAAGTATATCTAAATCAAGAAAGAGCACCTAATATAAAAGTGCAAGGGGTAGGACAAATCAGTAATAAAGGTGTGATGAACTAGGGATATAAAATTGTTTTCCTCTTTGGTCTATTTTTGATATTTTCCCATGTGCTGCTTTTTATTGGCATTACAATTGAACTTTCAAATTCAGCTGTAACCAACTGTAAGTTGTACTTAATACTGAGTGGAACGGAATTCTTTTCAAGACAACAATAAAGAAATTAATATGTGTATGGCAATATGTTCACTGTTATTAATATAACTATGTATCCTGCACCTTCAGTATCTGTAAATGTGTGACTTTAACTTATTTTAACTTAATTTGCCTTTTCCTTAGTTTTCACAATGGCTCTTCAAAGATTGCTCACCATAGCCACTATTATATATCTGCTTTTCATATATAGTAAATTTCAAATGCCTTCTTCAAGGACTCTGCTGTTGTATCATTACTGTGTTCTAATTAATGTCTTTTTTCTTAATTAGACTTGATATTGCTTTGGCACATTAGAGATATCTGCAGTGTTCTAGGAGTCGCTGATAGTGTAGATGGCCAGAAAGGAAGCAGCACCATGAAACCAGGAACAGGGTCATAAGAGAAGATTTGGGGAGACTATAGTCTAGCTGTCCAGAGTTGGTGGACCACAGGCTTCCTAGGAAGAGCACTTCATGTCCCCTTGAGTTTCCCCTCTTTACCTGTCTGACACACATTCTACAGAGTCACACTTTGTGTGACAATTCCAAAATTAAACTGTGGTTAACCTGTTGGCCCAATTAGGTCTCATTCATACACATTTGCATTCCAGTTCTGATGCTCATAATGACCTCTGGACACCATAGTCATTCCTAGGCCAATGTGGGCCTAGTTTAAAAAAACTCTGCCTCTGGATATGAGGGTGGAGATTCATAGTTGATTGGAAAGAGCGGTCAGTCATAGATCCTTGACTCCTGGCCTTTGAAGGCCAAAATAAATCCTATCGTAGACCCTGGACACATGTTCACCCATAGTATAATAAGTATACTGTCCTCTTACCAGAATTCATTAGTTGCTATGAGTAGTGTTTGTGTTGTTGTTGTTGTTTGGTACTGGGAATTAAAATTCAGGCAGGCACTTATGCTGCTGAGCTATCTCTGTACTGTTTGAGCCCCAGTACTGTTTGTGGACCTCCGTGCAAATCTTTGAGATTTATGAAAACATACTCATAATATAGAGCAGCACACAGACTAGGTTGACCCCTAAAATTTTTTCAAGACAACAATAAAGAAAGTGATAATTGTAAGTATATTTTTATTATTAGTAGTAAAATTACATAACCTGCACCTTGAACACCTGTAACTGTATTACTTCAATTTATTTCTAAATTTATTTATAATCTTTTTTTTTTTACAGTGGCTCTGTAGAAACTGTTGTCCTTTGTCTATGGTATGTACCTACTTTTCCCATCATTGTTGCCCACATGCCTTAAGATTTCTGTCATTGTCTTTGTCTCTGTGGACTTCTAATTGATTTGTGTTTTTAACAATGGATTTTGTAACTTTCCTGGGCATTATAGAAATATGGAACATTCCCAAAAGTCTTGAATTTATGAATTTACACTTTCCTTAGGAATACGGAAAAACTGTGAAAAATAAACTTTAACTGGTGGGGAAAATTGTCCAAGAAGCTAGTTATTTATCCAGGTTTAAGAATGCATCAGACTCATTTGTGCAACTGACACCTCATGAAAAGATGAAAAAAGAACAAGAGTCAGAAAGTAGGCAGCATAACTCAGAAGGATGCAACCCTCCTCCCCCTCTCTCCCATACCTTTCTTCAGAGTGTCAAATACCAGGTGAGGATTGTATAGTTTGACAAATTTTTAACTGGAGAAGTTTAAAAGTGTAAGGGACTCAGCAAGGGGCCAGGATCTTTACTTGTAAATAGCCATATCCTGTGCAAGAGGAGGTCACAAAGAAGATATGATGTGAGTGCTACACCTGCCCTAGGGCTTGTAGCCTGCACACAATATCAGGGAGGAAAGGAGGCTTGCCCTCCCCTTTTGCTCTTGCTTGTCTTGCTGTCTTCTGTCACCTTGAACTGTTGCCCCTGTGCCGTGCCACACTGCCTTGGAGCCAGCTGATTATGAACTGAAGCCTCCACAAACTGTGAGGTAAATAAACCTTTCATTCCTTAATTTGAGGCATTAGGTATTTTGTCTCAGCAATGAGAGAAAAGTAATCAAGACATGGTTCCTTGGAGAATCTTTGTCCTCTGCTTGTGGAATTTTCAAGTAGTGAAACCCTCTATGGGGTCTGAATTTGGGAAGTTCCGTTTCAACCTGGAAGCTTCGTGGTTACATCCTCCTTGAGGAACTATTTCTGTAAACTGCATAATCTTCATAACTAAGAGATGTACATTGTGTGAGCATATGATCTCTCTATTTGAACTGCCTTATTTAGTTAAATGTTTTGATTTGGTAAGTCTCTTGTTCTCACTTTGAGGATGTTTAGCATGCATCATGTTTGTTGGATGCCCATAAACAGAAAAAATTATTCAACCAGAAAATGCATGGAAAGCTGTGACTGTTTGAGGATTATGACAAATTCAGTACAGACTGAATTTTTTCTTTTTCCACTCAGTCACTATGACATTTTAAAAAAGTCATTTCTTTATAATGATCATTTTATTATATAAATAACAGAGCTCAGAAGATCTATCATTTCTTCAGATGACATTGGTCAAGTTTATAAAATTCTTTGCCTCTCAACTAGCTAATTAGAAAACTGAAGATAATCAGATATCACAACATAGTTTTTCTGAGAATTAAAGGGTAAGAAATTTGATACAAGAGATTTTCAATATGTTGTTATAATTCTCATTCATAATTTTTACAAATTTTTCTATCTAGACATAAACATGTTACCAATTAACAAAAATAACAACTGTCTGTGCAACTTTAGAAACAGCTAAAGCTGTGACTAAGAGAAATTTCTTTAAAATTTATTTTAAACAATATTGTTTAAAATTCTTCTCTGAAATGATATGTATTTCTAACAGCTTAGTTAGAATGGCAATTATTATATTTAAGAATGAGATTAGTTCCTTCCATAAAAATAAAAGTTCAAGGCTAAAATATAAACCAGCTGCTGAAAGACAGAATGAAAAAGAGACTGAAGGTAGGAGGAGAGGGTCAGAGGATGAAAAGGAGCCCAGATCTGCAGGTTGAGATGCGACTGTCACTATCTCTAGGACCTAATTCTCCCAATTAACCTCACTCAGGAGTAGAGGCTAGTGGAGAAAAACAAAGAAAAGTAGCAGCCACATGTTAAGAGGTTGGAGACACTTCACGGCTGCTTGGCCAACATGAGGAGCTAACTTCAGCACCTCGACATGAGGTCCTGGGCTGGGTTGAGGCAAAATAGCAAAAGAATCAACAAAAGAGCAGGCGGAATAACTGCTTGTCTGGCAAGCGCAAGGGCCTGAGTTCAATCCCTAGTTCTGCATTTAAAAATAAATAAATAAATAAATAAATAAATAAATGAAAAGCAGCATGGGATTTATGTCACTAAGATTATTCATATGGCAACAGTAATCTCTCTGCAGCTTGGCATGTATTCTTAATACCTGATGATGTGACTTATGTATTAAATGAAGTCTATATTATATGAAGAGACTTTCTATCACCTGGGAGATGGTTACAATGCTGTCTTTTATCACTGATCAAGTTTTTCTCTAAAGCCATCTCTTATCTCTGCCATCTTTTCCTCAATTCCATTGTTGTTCCAACAGACTAAGAAGTGATCATATAACTAAGAATTAATTGCAGGAAAATATATTCAATTCTCTAAAGATCAAATGCAGAGCAATGAAGGATGACCTCAGCAAATATCTTAAATGTTTCTTTTAATTAAATTGTCCAAACTCTTAGAAGAATCTCCACCTTACGGAATCACAGTATGTGTTACACACAATGGGTCAAGGGCTATCATATTTTCCCTAAGGTAACAATTTTTGAAATCACTTAAGATTCTTCCTTTTCAGTGGTAGATTCTCTATGGCCAACCTGCACCACTTCTGTCACTTCAACTATATCATACTTCTCAACTAACTTCAGAATGTAAAAGTACAAAATTCTACATTATGTAACACATTTTCCTATTTTCCACCATGTGTTCCCTTCGCAGTCTGTTATAGTAGTGACACATAGTAAGAATACAACCAAGGGATACTTGGTATGTAAATGAACTGCAGTTTGTGACAGGCTCTCATGGCCACACTACTACCCACTGAGATAAAAAGATTATGTGACTTTGTGTCACTATAATTTCTCAAGTGATGTCATCTACAGAGTATAACATTATCCTTTTAGTTCTTTATTATAATGCAGAACTAGGCAAAATGAGTTTATGCTTTTAGTAGGAGAAGGAATATATTAAAAATAAGGAAGTTCTACCTTTATTGTAATGGAATTTGAAGGACAAATATCACCAAGATGAGGTTTCTCCTTTTTAGTTTCTCAACTGTATCCCGAGATATCCCCATGCATCTGTCCTTTGTTTCAATCCATGAAGTACTGAAGCCTGGTCCTATCATTTTCTCATCTACTTTTGCCAAATCTTCTTTTTTTAAATCTTCTAGCCAAAGTTTTAGAGTTGCATTCACATTTAATCTATTCCACATTTTAGTTATTCTATATAAAAATTATCAGAAAATATTTTAAGCACAGAGGAATGAATTTTAAATAATATGCTCAACATCATATAGACTATTATATAGACTTATATGGTCTATATAGGTCTTACATACACTATATAGCTCCCTCTCTTACATAGACTATGTAGGTCTATCAAATATTAGCACTTTTGGCTACTGTTTCAAGGTATTTAAAAGAGCAAATACAAATGACTATGCTGCTGAAGTCTATCCAGCTACCTCATTTCAGTCTCACTTATGGCATATACGTAGATGCCCCCAGAGCCTCATACAGTCACAGGTTGAATGGGGGGGCAGTGACTGGAGCTTGGGGCTTGGTAATCCTGTACTGAAGTGTTTATAGCTAAATGTGATGCTGAGATACAGAGTGGAAGTGGCATGAAATAGAATGGAATGGATCCCTCCCACCTTTCTGTGTGTGTTTGCACGTGTGGAGAGAGAGAGAGAGACAGACAGACAGACAGACAGACAGACAGAGAGTGCTTCCTGTCTGCCAAGACATGAGCCACTCTCCTCTGACATGTGTTCCTGTTTTGGAGCTGGCCAACAGAAAGGGCTACAAACTGTGAGACAAAATAAACCTTCTGCCCTTAACTTGAGGTGTCAGGTATTATATCTCAGCGATGAAGAAAGTTAGAAAAGTACTCCCTTAATAGAGCTAATGACTAAATTATTTCTATTTTTATATTTTCTGCATATATATTAGGAACTCAATTATAACATATATATATAATGTTTAAATCAATGTCATTATATAATACTGTATGTACCTCCCTTCTCTGTGAATATTTTCTGTGACCCCCTAACAGGTGCCACCTTTCCATGTTGTTTTCTTTACTTTTTAACATAGAGTTTTATGGAACTTACTCTATGCCAGCCATTATTCTGTGCAATTTGTTTTTGTTCATCCTTGAACCAGTTTATAATCCTGTATAGCAGGATATAATCCTCCATCTGCTCATTTATGCCTCTGTCCTGAGCCATAACTACTTGGGTTCTCAGGCATTTAAGATAAACAGAATTAGCTCATTCACCTCTTCTCCTTTCTGCTCTTTCTCTTAACTTGGGATAACAGAAATGGCTTCATATGTCACCAAGTTGTCCTATGGAAGAGGTCACCTTACCGCCTATTCTAATTATTCACTGATCTCATGCTTTTAACTCTTAAAAATTATAAAACAACTTCAGGTTCTGATTATCCTTTTAAGGGCCTTCTCAGCTATCAGTTTTATTTCAGCTGTATTACGCTAAATTTCATCCTATGGGGTCTTCAGAAACAACTCATCTGAAGGAGGAAGTAGCTTCAAATAGTCCCCATGGTGCGAAGCCAAAGCTCCACGAGGTGACAGAGTGACAGAAGGCTCCCTTCTAACTGGCACCTGCCATTCCCAGCTTCGTCTCTGCCACTCTCTGCTTCGTACTTTTCTTGATTAACACTGGAATATTTTTAGTGCCCTATGTATATCTAACTATTTTAGAACTGTGTACATTTGCTCTTCACTCTGCCAGAAGAGACTCATGATTTCCTCACTAGTCCTCCATTCATCTCTCAAGGGTCTCTGCTTTTAGGATGGGTTGGGTCCCTCTCATCTTATCCATCTTCATGAATTCTAAGCATTTCCTGATATCTCACAGTGCCTTAACACTACTGGAAGTGAACTGAATTTAAATGCATTATTGCGGATTTGGAACATATACACATGAATGCTTTTTAAAGACAAGGTTTGTAGTTTGTCATGATAATAACGTCATCTTTACTGACATAGAGAAGTAATTTACAGCTGTCTCTTTTAATTTCCTGCTGTCATGATTTATACTGATAAATTAATTCAAACGTTATCCTTGAATCTTACATGCTTAATGAAGCAGGATGGTATATGCCTAAGACTATTAGCTCAGAGTCATACAGGAGTTCAGACTAGCTTTACCACTCAGCACGTTGGTCCTGATGGAAAAGTTACTTTACCACTTTAACCTCACAATACTCATGCAATTCAGATCAGAATAGAAATTACATTTTAGAGTTGTTATAGACAGACATGATATCATGCAAGTATGGAGGAATTATTGCCTACTGTGTAAATGATACTTTTTAGTTAATGGGCTACAATTAATTTGAGAAATTATATATCCTACTCCTATGTAGAACTATTTTTGTATGGTAGGGGTTAAGGGGAAAGACTAAAAAGTCATTTTTAGTTTAAAATTAAGCTAGAGGGACAACAAATGGGAAAATATTCAAAGTATTCTATGGTATAGAGTAAATGAGTAAAATGGAAGCCATTCTTCAATGACTAGAATGATCTCATTTATAAAAGTGTTGCTTCTAATTTTTCAAAATTTCTTGTGACATAAAAAATTCAGACATGATATTACCCAGTATATAAATGAAAAATTTTAAAAGAAAGTTGGAAAAATACTTGATACAAAACATTACTAGTTTACATAATACATAAAATCGCTATGTTAAGGGACATGCCACCCTATGTGCTTATGATTTTAACTCTGCAGTGGCGGCAGACCTCTAGCATACACACTGCAGTAGCTGTTGCATCACTGAATGTTTGAAGAGCTTCATCATCATGGTCTAGAGTTTCTGAATGGCTATGTTCATATGTCTGCATTCATTTGTGAGAAGGTTGACACAAATATATGCATCTGCTTATGTCCCTTGGTAAATCTGAATCGAGGACTTTTTATGACTAGAAATTACACTTGACAGATTTTCACTGCTGTTTTGCTTGAATCTTATCCAAAGAATTAAGAACAGTCTCAATATAGAATTGAAAGAATTTGTAGGGAACTAGGGACTGTACAGCACTTTGGACCTCTATGTAAAGAGACAGGTACTGTGATTACACAGGGAAGACCTTGGTAGAATAAGGTTCTAGGTAGTATAACATATATTCACCCAGACAAATCTGTGTCCAAGTACAGGAGTGCAGGATGGAAGAAGGAGGCACCTAGGACGGTGAAGATTCCTTTCACAGTGGGTCACTAATATCCTAGACTGACAGCTTGAGGGAGAATTTAAAGCAACACAGCAAACAATCTTAGGCTCATATCCTGTAATAATAAACAGATTCCATTTGAGAAAATGAAGCTTGACTTGTTGACCGAGGTCTTCCTATTAACAACATATAACTTTGGGGGTAGACAATAGTGCTTTATTCTAAAGAGACTGAAATAGTCATGGAAAGATTATTCATAAAAAAAAAAAAGTTGGAATAAAACTTAAGACTTGAATTTCCTGGATTTTTTTTTTTTGGTCCCTTTACAGTTTTGGACTCTCAACATCTTTTCAACCTAATGCATTTGGATATATTTAGTAAAATGGTAATGAAAAAGCTAAGATTTGCGTTAATTTAGCAAATTCTTTGGGCACAACATTTTCTTGGTTGGTACTGTAACACTTACGTTTTTGTTCAAATTGGAATATAGTATAGGAGACATGATTAGGATTTAAGCCTGGTTCCACATCCTGTTTTTTTTCTGCTCTAATGTCTTGTTCTTTTCAACTGATTGTATTTTCCTCCAGATAACACACCAGGTGAGATGGCACATATTTACCACTGCTGCTGAAACCAGCTCCAGAATCCTGATCTGCAGGTGAACTGAGAGAAGCCAAGGACATGAAGGTCACAGCACTGAAGGCTGCAGTCAGCAACATGAATGTAAAGTAGGTTTAAACTCTGACTAAATGTGCACCTTTAGGCACTGCAAGCTTTTCTACCTAACCTCGGCCTCCTCAAGCACTTGGAGATGGCCAAAACTAGGAATTTGATCCTAGAAATAATATTATTTTGTTCAGAAAACATGTACCTTTGTGAGGTCCTTAGGCAACTTGGGTATAGTCTCCCCAGGTAGTGACTCTCAGGTAGTTCTGGTGAAAGGGCTATAAAAGAACCAAGCCTGGCCCTCCTTGCCTCTGCATCCTAGCTACCTAAGTGATAGCTGCTCCCCACACACATCACCATTTGGCATAGGTCATCTCATAGGGATGTGGTTAAATCATGCCCTATGCCATTTGGGTTTTGAACTTTGAGAACAATGAGCTCAAAATATGTCCTTACTTCCTCAGCAGGCTCCATCAGGTATTTCTTCATATGAGGAGCAATTTGGTGAGATAATGAAAAGATGTAGGAACCAAAGGTGCTTATGTTCTGGTGGGTAAAAATAAGTCAGATGTAACTGAAACCGCATAATCATCTCATTTGATAGAAAAGTAAAGGAAAAAATTTGGTTGAAGGAATTCAGGGTGATTCTAGGAAGAGATAATAATGAAGCTGTTTTTGGGAGAAGAATGTTAAAATAGTAGTTATGAAAAGAAAGCATATCCAATGATTATATCAAAGTGTAAAACCAAGTATGGCTTAGTAATAGATGAATGTCATGGAATGGGGTTCCAAATATAATCCTAAGAGCTCTACATTAGGGATTAGTAAATGTTTTGGAACTGAGAGATTATTAGATGTTGAGAGAAAATTTCCAGAGATCTTTCCATTTTCATTTCATTGTGAAATCTGATGGCATTCTGGCTAATAAGGAAATCTTTTATTTACTAAAGTTTATCCTTGAAATAGCATAGTATTAGCCTTTCCCATAAATTTCAACAATCTCTTATATTTCCAGCATACTATTTTCTGATGTTAAGTGACAAAATTACTGTAGCTTGTAAATTGCATTAACAATAATATTTAGAGCTAATTCTCACAGGTTAAAATATCCTTCAAGTTATAATAGCCTGATTGGTTTAATATAATGAATTATTAGGTTAATATCATCAATTCTTTTAACTAAAGGTATTAGTGACACACATTATGAGTGAAAATAATTTTCTGTTTCTGCTGATGGTGGAGTAGCTTCCTCAATAGTCAGCAAGAGGAGCCATCATTTAGGCCTCTGCTGTCTCATTGCTCTCCTTTTCAAATTCAGTGATGCTTTCAGTTTAAAGGAGAGCAAGCTATCATAGGAGAAGAAACAACATTCTCAAAGCACAATATTCATGATTTTTTAAAATGCGCTCTTATAAACACTGTCATAAGATAGAAGGATTTATTACATCGCTTCACATAAGCACATCATCACAATAGTCTACTTTTTAAAAAAATCTTGTTTGGTTACATTCCATTAAGCTGTATTCCGTAGAACGCTTTTTAATATGCTCAAAGAAAATTTGCAAATGACTAGGCTGCATGTGCACTGACCTTCGCTTTTCTTTTGAATCTGCAATATGGCTCATTTTAGCCAAGCTGTTGAAGCCTTTGTGGCATAATGTGTCAAATTAAAGCAACCAGCTGTGATGTTTAATTTAAGCTAAAAGTTTATGATCTACAACTACATAATACTTTAGGGAATAATTGATATTGTATGTAACTGAACTACGGTGACATGCAAGATTTGTTACAGAGCACCCATAAAATGTCACATTTTTTTCATCATATTAAGCCATTTGGACTTCAGGTTTAAAAAGAGCACCATAATTTATCTAAAAATGAATTTCAGAGAATAAATGAACAGACTTCAGCATCACTGTCTAAATATAGATGAGATGTGAAGTCATTTGTTCTCATTTGTCAGGAGAGAAGTTCTTTGTTTTACCCTCCATTGTTTATAATGAAGTTTCCCCATTACTTACACACATTGCAAAATTTGGAAATGTCATTAACCATGAGGCCCAACTCTGTTTATCACATTGCTCACCGTATGAAAGTGAAAGCACTTAATAACTACCAAAACAAGATATACTCATTTATCATATGTCCTTGTCTTTGCTAAGCATGAAGCACAAGTAGCCAGCTGATGCCAACTACTCCAACGTACACTGTTAAAGAGCTCAGTGACTTGAAAATCACCAGCTACAGATGGGTGGGCAGATCACTAGTTAGCCAGGTAGATAGGTGGACAGAAATAGATATTTGGGTTCCAAGATGGATAGGACGTTGGCTTTCCATATGAACACAGATTAAACAAAAAACAGACACAACAAAAATTTCATTTTATGAAAATCATAGGGACCCTAAAGTCATCTATAAATACTTGTTGAATCTATTTTTCACAAGGTTTTCTTATTTTGTAAAGAGAATACCAAAGTGCTAAAATAGAGAAATTAAGGTGAAACAGAATTTCACTTAACAAAATAATACAAATTTCACAGGATTTGTTGTAATGCAGTGTTGTCTTCCAACCAGCTATTCATGTTACCAGATACATGCAGGCAAAATTGAAAGAAGAAAGCAAAAAAGAAATATATAAGAAATTAAGAAGAAAAGGAAAAACAATTGAAAAAAGGAGACAAAGTAAACTCAGCATTATTTTCTCCTTTCCATAGACCAGCAGAAATTCACACTGCAGTTGTTCCAACCATCCTGCTTACAAACATAGATATATCTTTTTCCCACTCCCTCTCCTTATTATATCCACTTTTCAATATATTTTTTTTTAATTCTAAAGCTATGTTTACATTTTTGTTAAAGGTAGAAATAGATACTTGAGAAAGGTGTTTACTTCCTCAAGATTTCTCTCTAGAGGATCAGCCAGTAGACTGAAGTGCCTGCTTTAGTAGGGTGTACTGGCCTGGGTTCGATCCCCAGCCTGCTGTGCTGGACCATCCCACAGGGTGAACTGAGAAGGAGACTGAGACTGGGCATCGTGGTGCGCACCTGTAATCCCAGTGCATCAGAGGCTGAAACCAGGAGAATCACTACAAGTCTGATCTACATAGTGAGAGCCTGTACACCTGTAGATTCTGTTGTAAATTCAGAAAAAAGATTTCTCTCTAGAGATGGGTGGTAGATGACCAAAGCAGGAGAGAGGTAAGGACCATCACCATCTGATGATCTGGCCCAATGTCCCATTCACAAGAGCAGCATCCAGTTAGGGTGACTACTTCATAGGAAGAAAAACTTCTAGGTTTGAAAGACATCAAATTCTTTTTATAATTATAAGGATAAAAAGAACATTTCAAATAAATTTACAGATTTGCTACCTACCACTGCCTTTATATACTCATTTTAAAACCTTCAAATACAAACTCTTGAATGATTTGTGTTTGTATATAAAAGATTTATGTAATCATATCACAAGAAAATATTTTTGTAACTTTTAATATATTACCTAAAGCTGTCCCTAGAGATAACTGGAGGTAAAAGGGAGAAAATACTTCCACAGCAATTTTAGGTAGAAGAAAACCTTATTCAGTGCCTCTGATGATGTTCGTAGTTAAATTTTTAAGAGGAAGATGGAAAGAAAACCAAATGGGAAACAATCATTGCCTTTGCACTATAAAATTCTGCTCACCTTGAAAACAGACTAAAGGAGGAAACGCTGAAAGCTAAATTTCTACTGCATCTAGTAGCATAATGCTACGTGTGATCATCTGCTTAGATTTTGAAAATGGAGTTGAAGCCAGCTATTAAAGAAGGAATCTTTATAGATTTCTAATTGAGAGGTGTTTTTTGCTGGCGTTAGGGGCAAGGTGAATAACAACAGGATAAAGACAAGGCACTTCCAATTTGGAGCTATGGGCTATTTTACTCAAATGTTTCTCTTTTGTATAACAGTTCCACCCTTTCCCCTTTTTCTGCTGACAGAAATGTAAACATACTTTTCCATCCTTGGCCCCTTACAGAACTATGCATTTGAGCACAGGTGATATTCCTTTACTCACCCTTGCACGTAAAATGGTGTAGGCAGATTCAGTAAGGTCAAAGGACTTAAGTCATGTAGGCAAACCAATAAGCAAAAATAATGATCCGAACACCAAGTGTTTCCTTTAAGGATCCGCGTAAGATTTCTTTTCTTTCAGTCAGATTTTCTTGGTACATTATAGGTGCACACAATGAGCACAGATGTCAGAAAATTTGCACTTGTACATGGTGTAACTTGGTTCCTTTTCCCCATTTCCCTACTCTCCCTTCAGCCCCTGCTACCTGCCACATTCACAAAAGCTCTGTGTCATTTTTTCCCCTTTTTGTACTTTTTAAAATGTTTCCCTTCTCCCCCCATAGCCTCTATCCCTTCCCAATTTGAACATTTTCCCTCCTATTTCACAACACCTAACACAGAACAAAAGTATACACTAAATCTGAATGAGATTTAAAGGACAATGTAATTTTAAGTTTTGATTTGCTTTAAACTGGAGTTGAAAACACAGATGAATATTAAAGACATAAAACTGGCTGAAAATCTTTAAGGGAATTTGAGTACTAGTTGGAGAATATGGAAATCACACAGAAAATTTGTTTTTAGAATTAGTACACAATTTTTTTTTAGAATTCTGCAGCAATAGTTATACAATGTGTTGACATTTATTCTCAACACTCAATATATATATATATATATATATACAGGATGTTTTATTTTATTGATATTTCATTTTGTGCTAAGTGCACATCGTATAATGTAATGGGAAGGTCCTGACAAAAGAGAAACCCAAGATAGGCTACCAGCACAGCTTGCTTCACACAACACGAGGGCTAAGCGTGAGTGCTGTTCGTGTAGGTGAGACTTGTGGATGGAGCACACTGTTGTCACATGTGAAAATTGCTGTAGGTGTGATAATTCAAGCAAAGATTAACTCTGCGGTAGGATTTTCTTTGTATTTTAGTTCTAATTCACATGGGGATTTACTTTTGCTGGTAATTTTTAGATCTTTTAAATAGGTACATAGTTGATGTTGAAAATGTTGCTGTTGGGCTGGGATGATAGCTCTGTGGCACAAGCATCTGCCTGACAAGCGCAAGGACTGGAGTTCAGTCCCTGGTACTACATGCTTTGCTAGTCCTGGAACCAGGTATAGCAGCACATTCCTGTAATACCAGTACTACGTAGACTGAGACAGGAGGATCACTACAAGTCCAAACTGTGTAGTGAGACTTTATATCAAAGACAAATAAATAAAAAGAAAATGTTGCTGTTTATTCTAAACACCAATCATATATAAAATTTATTATTGATGTGATATTTTATTGTCCTGTTAAGTACATTACTCAATATAAGAAACACATAAAATTGAAATGAATAATTATTCAAGAGAAATGCTTCCAAAAATAAATGTGTTAGTTATACAATCAACAGGATATACTTTTTCAAGAACTGTCCATGTTTCTCCTGGGGCTAGGAACTGCTAAATAGCCCAGGCTACACTCAAACTTTAAATCCCTCAGCCCTGATCTCCTAGACTGCTAGTGTTACACCTATGTGCCACCACACACAACTTCATGAATAATCTTAAAGAGAAAAATTAATGGTATTTGAAAAGGTGACGGGGGGTCAGCAATAAGATTACAAATCCTGATTAATATTTGGGCTAATCTCTTTTACACTACTATTGGCTAGTCTTTTACACTAATATTCTTTCATATTCAGACATCCTTTTTTCAGGAAGAGCTTGTAAGGACCCTTTGTGAAATAAGATTAATGTTTCTTTGACTTTATAATTTGCTTCATCACTTCAAGAATGAACTCATTTATAATACGTTGAAATATTTCCTCAAAGGAAATTAGTCATATTAGTAAATGATTCTAATTTTAAGAAATTTTATGATATAAGTCATGCTGGCTATTGCCACAAAGGAGGAGGGGCTAGAAAGAGAAAAATTATAGGTATATGTATAGAAAGGAATAAGACAACATAAAATTTAGATTGAGGTATGGAGTTGTGGCTGTGGTTTTCACTGTATGACTTACATATCTCATATTAATGAGAATTTTGTACATGCATAAAGAAATAACACATGATATTCATAATATGAGTCCTAAGTCAAGGCAACATGGGTCTATTGGCTGCCTACATTAGTGTGCGTAAAGTGTGCTATAACACAAAGGGATAAATCAATGCTTGGAGAATTCTTGTAATAAGTAGTTATATAAATATTATCAGGGAGAAATAAAAGGCCAGTTTAGATTTTTTAAAAAATGATCAAATAGGCGTAGTGGTGCACACCTGTAATACCAGTACTTGGGAGGCTGAGGCAGGAGGATCAGTGTGAGTTCGAGACCAGCCTGGTCTACAAAGTGAGCTCAAGGTCAGCCTGAACTGCATAGTGACACCCTCTCTCAAAAAGAATAAAAAAAAAAAAAAAGAGATCAAATAATCATGAGAGGAAAATGTTATCTCAAAGAAAAAAACCCCACAAATATATGTTTATTTACATAAACATAAAGTCTTTAAAGTTTACTCCACTGTTACATTCATTTCATTGTAATGTCATACACCTGAACTATAGAAAAGGATTTTTTTAAGTATCACTACAGTTATTGTTTCATGATTTTGAGAAGTTCGTCAGACATCTTATTAATAATAACTCCAAATGTATATTCTATTGAGTCAACAATCTCTTCATATATAAGGAGAAATATATTCACTTTATAATAGCTAAAATATATTTTCACATATTTTTGTTTGAGAAAGAAGTGAAGGAAAAGAGAATTTCACTGAGTCATTAAATATTGTGTCAGGAATAGAACTAGAACTGGCTCACTTTCTTTGTGTCATATATAAATTCATTCTGGTCACAGTAACTTGTGTCACTTGTAACAGCTGACTAGTGAAATTATACATTCAGGTTTTATTTTTGTCTTTCTCTTCAAATTCAAGGCATAAATGTCAAGTGGCTGCCATAATTTTGTGAAAACATAAACACACTCAAAAATATATTTTGAGTTTTGTTATTTCTCAAGAGATGTGAGAGATTTTTTTGACTTACAGTCTTATAAGTCATTATTCCTTCTGACCCATCCCATAACAGGAAAGGACGGCAAGAAAATTTACAGGACAGAATTATTTCCAAGATACATTGTTTTAGTTACATCAGTTCTTTTAGTACATCTAAATGAATTAAATGCCATAATAAAATATTTCTAAATGAAACAATGATAACAAATTGAGTGTCTGTTACTGTATTACAGGTCAATTTATGAAATGGAATTTGTATGCATTATTTTCCTCAATAGACACACCAATCTGACATAGGTAACACACTTAAACATTTTTAAATAGTTCATGCAATAATGCTTCTAAATCAAATTAACTTTTTTTATAGGAAGCATTTTAATGTATAGAAAACAAATTCAAAGTACATAAATTTCACCCACTATCCCTGGAATTGAAGGTTCTATTTTATAAGCTGTATTATTTAACCTAAATAACAATTAGTGCTCTCATGTCTGGGAACTGGAGGAGGCCTGATGTGCTCTACCATTTGGAGAGTGTGACAGTTTAAGTGCAGATGTTCCCTTCAGGCTTCCTCCTCTCAGCAGCAGGTGTTTGCAGAGACCATTATCTCGCTGAACTTTGATATGGACATTGTGAGTCAAAATAAACCTCTCTTCTTTAAGTAGTGGGTGTCTGTTATTTTGTTCCAGCAACAAGGAAAGTAACTAAGAGTCCATTTTTACTTAAGATAGTAATAAAAAATTAATAAAGTGAAAATTTCATTCATGTTACTCCAGCTCTAATGTAGAGAACTACGTCCTAAGTAATAACCTTTCAAAGCCTTCAGAAATACCATTATTTCCACTTACACATAGAAACTGAGGAGAAAAAATAAGGTAAATTCACAAGGTAATCTAAGGTAATTAGGGGGCTCGATCCTAACACTATTCTTAATCCACAACTTTGCTTCTGTATAATACATTTAAATTTGAAAATGGCTATTTCCCTACTGTTCTTAAAGCAAGACACAGCACAGAAATATAAGAAGGGAAATGTTCCATGAATGGAGTGATAGCAGGTGATGCAGGGGCAGCAGTTAAGAGCGGTGATGCATAGGGGCAGATGTGGAAAAATGTTATTAACAGTGCTTCTGGCATTTATGCCCATTATCTAATTTTCCTTTCCTGCACATCAAAAGATTTAGTAACTTTGGTTTATGGACCACAATGCAGAACACAGCCAAAACAATGGCACACTTCTGAAATCAGGTCACAGAATCCTGTTACTCTGCATTTTAGTCATTTTTATTTTTATTGGTAAATGTTCATAGTCCATAATGACTACATTCCTCATGCACAGCTGGTACACACACACACACACACACACACACACACACACACACACACACACCATACCCTAGTTATTTTTTCCTTTGCCTCCCTGCTCTTCCTCCTTTCCCCTCTTCTCTCTCTGTCTCCCCCACTCCCACCCCTCCCTGCTCCCTTTCTGCCTTTTCCCTTTGGCAAAACACCTGTACTCTGTTTCCCATTGTCTATCTTTAAGCTGGCTATTTCATTTGTTTACACTTCGGCTTTTTGCTCACACTAAGTTTTTCTTTCATGCCAGCTTAGAGAAGCAAGCTGCCACCATATCAGAGACTGTGTAAAGAAGCTAGCACAGCAAAGATGTCAACAGCTAGTGAAGAACCTCAGCCTCAATCCAGAAACCAGCGCAAAACTAAAGGGTGCCAAAGGCACATAGCTGAATTTGGAAATGGAGTTTCCTCCAGTCAAGTCTTGCTATGACTCCATCTCAGGCTCTTAACCACTCAGAGCCTGAGGGCTGGTTCTGTGGGCTCACATCAAGATACTGATTCACATTTATATATGAAGTCTTCAAATTTATCATTCTTTATAGCTGAGTAATATTCCATTGCATAAAAATACATTTATATATAAATGGATGTATATTGAACATATACTCATTAGTGAAATAAACCAGACCTACATGTGTAAATATCATATATTCTCCCTAATAAAAGAACTTTAAGGAAGAAAATAAAAACTTTAGGGCATAACACAGCTGAATATGTTATGCATTAAACAACAAAGTGACTGGAAGCAGATAAAAGAGGAAACATATCAGGAGCAAAACCTTGCACTTATGTACACAGGAGGAATAAGATATTGGTCCTAAGAACCTTCAAAAGGTTCATAACACTGATCATAGCACCATATAACACTAAAACTATGCTTGGAATGCATGTCATTCTCGTCTTTTTGATGTGTACTGCTCCCAATGTAAACTCAGTTACTGTTATACTCTCTTTCAAGAGTATTAATTAAAAGTAAGAGACTGGGCCAAATACCATAGGCTTGACAGGCTACATTTTGTGTTTCCCTGAATTTCCAAATATCGGTGTAAAACTTGTGTAACTGTTTATATCACATTCTATGGAATGTTATTAGAATATCAATGATTATCAAAAAATATCAATTCCCAGCTAAGTCAAAGATCTTTGGTATTCAGAAATCCAGTGATGATAAGCTCAAGTACCTATGTTATAGAGTAATAGTACCACAAAGCTTTTCTGCTGCAGGGTTCAGAATGTAAGTTAACAGACCAAAAATTTGAAAAAAAAAAAAGGGCTATGAGGATAGTCAATATTTTGGCCCTAGCCCTTCAAGGTCAGTAAGGACTCAGGACATAAGAGAACCTGTGCTGTAATATCCTATAACTCAGAGGTGTCTCAAATTTTCTGGTCAAGGAGGTTATGGGACCTCAGAGGAAAGGGATAAGTGAACTATAGTATGTCTAAGGAGAGTCACCCAGAGAAAAACATTCTCTCAGGCTTTTGCAGAAAGCAAACTGGCCAAGCAATGGCCATGTCTCATCCCAAAGGCTGACACTGACAACAGTTCTACAAAGCACTATATATAGTTCCAAAGTTAATCCTGAGGGGATTTGACCTTGGAAAATACAAAAGATGAATGTTTTGTTTTACAGGTCTTGCTTTGTCTTGCCCTTGATCACCCAGCAAAAAAAGCTTAATTACGAGGCATGAAACGCAGAGCTAGACTGATGAGATGAGCTATAGGAGGGTAGGATCAATAGCCTCCAACATTGCAAGTTTAACTGGTGGCCCACTGCAATTGTAGAACATTAGACTGTGTATGCATCTGCTTCCTCTTAATTCAAAGAGAATAATTTTTTTTCTTTCCTTAGCAACATCAATAGGAAAGTGGGTCATGCCCACACACTGTGCTCTGTATAGCTATTGTGAGGACAATATACAATGTGTCAACTGTTAAAAAAAGAAATAAAAAAAATTAATGTTTATTGAAAGTGTTAATGTTTAACTGTTTGATCAATCTTATACACCAATATCTATTAATCTAAACTGATCCGATGATGAAAATATGTAATATAACCATTGTTAAATTAAAAAAAATAAGATACTGATTCACAGAAAATGAGAGATGCAGCATGGCTATTTTAATTCAATTGACTTAAGTTAACTTATTGCCAATATAGAAATAATGGAAACTGCTTTTCCCCTGTAATTCTATCACTGTTCAAAGGTCTTTAAAATAATCTAATCTTAGTAAAAAGTGCCATTCTTATTATGGTACTTCTAAATAGTCCCCAAACAGAATGGCCAAGAGAAAATAAAAACAAGTTTCTAATACCAAAATAATTTCTCTCTTAAAAAAAAAATTCAACTGCAAATGAATTGTCTATACTCGCTTCCAACTAAATTGCTGCTCCAGAGACTTCTGTATGTAGAGATGTACAGACTGAAAGGGACGAACACTTATGACAATTTCCACATATAATAACATGTTTTGATATGCTATTTCCTTTGATTATTACAACCCCTAGAAGCACTTGGAGATATCAATATTGTCATTTTAGGGATAATAATGCAAGGAGAGGCAATGTGAGTATCAAAACTTAAGAAGCTGATAATAGTTACAAATAGGGATAGTTCTTAAAAAACTATTCCTAAATAAGAATTCTATCCTTATGTTACACTGTGTTAACATTTGGAAAGTAATTTTCATGGTTATACTATTTATAAAGTGTTGCA
This sequence comes from Myocastor coypus, assembly GCA_004027025.1. NCBI lineage: Eukaryota > Metazoa > Chordata > Mammalia > Rodentia > Myocastoridae > Myocastor > Myocastor coypus. Next base: position 25,945 of record PVJA010007423.1, on the reverse strand, counting down.
TGCCATGTAAGAGGAATGTGTAAACTAATCAGATAGATTCTTTCACTACTAAACTCATCTAAATTTCCAAACTTACTTACCATGCTTGTTTTGCATTTAAAAATTCTCCTATATCTTGAGTAATACTACTAATGGATAAAAAGGCAAATATATTTAAAGATAATTTTCAAAAATAATTTTAAATTTTGAAAATTAGTATGCATGCTATTTTCCAGATAAAATCATTTTATGAAATAATCACTGTCATAACATTTTAAGTAAGCTCAATGCATTAGAAATTTGAAATCTACATGGAATAATAATAATAATACCTGCCATATGTAGTGAAGTCATTCACCAAGGAGCTTTAGTTTAGAGGTAACATTGAAGAAATAAAGGAAAAACACAGGAGGAAAATCACAGGGCAGCGTACACTATATAATTAACCATGTCAACAGAATGTTTGAATTCATAACTTAAATAATTGTATCTAACTTATGCTTTGGGTTTTTTTTTTTTTTTGTCTTTTTTGTCTTTTTGAGACAGGGTCTCAGTATGCAGTTCAGGCTGGCCTTGAGCTCACTTTTGTAGCCCAGGCTGGTGTCAAACTCACACCGATCCTCCTGCCTCAGCTTCCTGAGTGCTGGGATTACAGGTGTGCGCCACCAAGCCTGGTTATACTTTGTTATTAAATGGGGAAAAAAAAAAAGCAGAGCATATTACCAAATTAGGTTCACCATATATTAAATTAATATTTTGCATAGGTTTCAAAATCTAAGGAAGAGCAATAACTGCTTTATATACATAAACTCTGTCCAAAAAAAACTATCATTGAACTAAATCTCTACAAGCTGATGAGCAAATTGTGTTGCATCTGCAATAGTGAATGAATATACCATTACTTACACAAAACAGAGAAGACACTAAGGCTAAAAGGACACAAATATCTAAATTAACACCACTACCAACTAGTGAAATTTGCCTGACGTCAAAGACATAACCTTTTACTTTATATAAGTTGTCCCCAAAGAACTGTTTATCATATCCAGATCTAGAGATAATCATCAGGCATTAAACTGATCGTGAACTGTGATAAGCTCAGTTCATATGTTATAGGGTGATAACATCACTAAACTTCTCTTCTGGAGGGCTAACAACCTAAGTTTGCAGACGAAGAATTAGAGAAAAAGAAACGTTACAAGGGTAGTCAATATTTTGGCCTTAGCCCTTCAAGGTTAGTGAGGACTCAGAACATAAGAGAACCTGTACTGTAACATCCAATAACTCAGTGGTGTCCCAAATTTTCTGTTCAAGGATATTATTGTGCCACAAAGGAATGGAATTGACCATGTATAGTATAGTATGCCTAAGGAGAGTCATCTAGAGAGAAAACATTCTCTCAGGCTCTAATAGAGAGCAAACTGGTCAACCCAGAGTAAATCCTGAGGGATCTTGACTGACCTTGTCAGATATAAAAGTTAACATTTTTTGTTATATAGATCTTGCTTTATCTTGGTCTTAACTACCCAACAGAAAAGTTTGACCACAAGGTATAAAAAGTAAAGCCATATTAATATGCTGAATTGTAAAAGGCCTAAGTCAACAGCTTCTGACATTGCTAGTTCTGCAAATAACCCACTACTGTTATGGTCTTTTGGACTATATATACAACTAGTTTCTCTTAGTTCAAGTAGAAAAAGGATTTGTACTTTAGAAAATTTATCATGTCTTCATCTTGTACTCTCAACAAATACTATGAAGATAACAATATGCATTGTATTGATTATTGTGGCTGTCCTACTAACATGTTTTGAAACCATCTCATCATTATTTCTTTCTTGTTAAAATTAATAAAATAAAAAATAAACTGATTGTGAAGTGTAACACAAAGATGTTAATAAATATCACATAGCCGGGCGTGGTGGCTCACGCCTGTAATCCCAGCACTCGGGAGGCTGAGGCAGGAGGATTGGTGCGAGTTCGAGACCAGCCTGGGCTACAAAAGTGAGTGCAGGACCAGCCTCAACTGCATAGCGAGACCCTGTCTCAAAAAGACAAAAAAAAAAATAAAAATAAAATAAATAAATAAATAAATAAATATCACATAGCTCCATGAATAAAATAATTACTTTTCTATGATATTTTGGGACAAACTGCTAGTAAATAGATCATTTCTAAAAATTACTGAAGAACATTATGGGTCAAGACTGTGCTACATAAAAACATGAATATATTTTCTAGAAAACCAGTTGAGAATGCTTTTGAGGACTCAATCCCTAAAAGCTGATGCAGAGAGTTGCATCTCCAGGCCTTGGAAACAAGTTATGACTAAGATTTCATACTAAATTTCCCAGTGTGTTTAGAGCACTCAATCCTTCCTAGAGCACTGATCCTTAATGGTTCTATATTCCACACCAAAGATAGATCTCTGTAAAAGTGACTTAGTCAATAGCGAGATTCCCAGATTCTGCTTTTTACTTCTTTTAATTTTCAGGAATACTGTGTGCAACAGTGGTAGTGAAGGCAAAAGGTGGTGTCAGATGGAGAGAGTGTGAAAACAGAAGTGGTAACCCAGAGACGGCAGGAACAGCCTTTCACATTCTAACATAAAGTTGGTAAAGGTTCCATTTCAGGCTGGGAAGGCAAAAGTAAGAGGCTGGCATCTACGTGCAATACTGCGTGTGAAAAAGAAATGGAGGCTGTCATGCACAGGTCCACATCTCTGTGATGAATGTGAACATTCTACACACCTAAGCTGACTATAGAAAAAGAAAAGGAAAAAGAGGCAGAGCTCTTTGGCCAGAGGTCAGCAGAGAACTATGATGAGTGTCCTGGTAGAATTTTTAAGCGGACTTTGAAAAGAATTTTATAGTTTCCTAGCAGTAGGTAACATATGGGTTCCTAAAATAAAATAACAGTGTGAATAAAGATCTTAGGCACATGTGGATAATTGTTTTTTTTAATATAAACAAAGCAATAATAAAGCAACACTTACTTGAAAGAGCCGATATTACAAAATTTGAGCACATCAACTCTTTTGTGTAAAATCCTGCATGGAAGATACACCAAAATAGATCCCAACACATTCACAAAGTATTTCATTACAATCACTTCTAAAAATCAATTGTCATTTCAGTAAGAAGTTGGACCTCTTATTCATTTCTGTGTCTTCAGGCTCTTTGGAATGCAATTATAATACATCAAGACTTACTAATAATTGTTAAAGTAAAATACAGATTCAAGCTCAATGAGTTGCGAAGCCACAATGTTCCCTTATCTCAACTCCTTTTTTGAAAGGCCAGAGAGTAAGTACTCTAAGATGTATCACAGATGAGTTTGCTGCTTATATAAAGTGGGTGCCAATATTTCATTCCTTAGTTTTTATGACCCTATTCTTTGTATTCCATAACTAAATATATTTTACATAATCCTTACGAATTGATTTTATCTCACTGATAACCATGAAAGTAACATTAATGTGGAATTGCCTTTTATGAAATGTAAAATTAAACATACAAAATGTATTACTACTTACAAATTTTCAAATTATATACAAAAGTCTCTTGGTTTAAACTAGTATGTTATTTTTCAGTTGTTCTCTTTTGTGTAAGAGAAAAATTTTCTTTATAGGTATTGGCTGACATAGCTAAGATGGTGTTTTCAGACATAAAGGTTAAAACAAAAGCATACAATAACTCATGACACTGTGAAATAGATCAATGTCACTGATTGGAAACAATCTGTTGTTTAAATGTTAAATTCAAAATTTAATTATGATTTTGTTTGCATTTACACACTTATGTTTTGTCTGATTTTCTTGTATTTTTATTAATTATCAAAACAAATTATAACAGCACTACTTCTTTGTTCAATGAGTCGCTTTTACCCTTCTCCCATCTTTGTTGTTTTTAATTCTTAAAAATGAAGAACGTGTTTAAAAAACGACTGTCTCTGAAAGGTACTCTGCCATAGGAAAGGCCTTCATTCTACGCACAAACATCTCTCTGCTATCTGCTGAAGTCAACCATAGACAAGAAGCAGCGAACACATCCATAAGACAAGAGTAGAGGCAGTAGAGGCCCCCAGGTTTCTAGATGTTTGTTATTGGTGGTGGTGGTGACAGCGGTGTAGCTGATGCTGAACAGCTGGGAACCTTGCATCTCTTTGTTTCATACTTTATGCTTCATACTTTGTTCTTCCTTCAACCATCTTAACTCACAAAAACCTGAAGTTGTTTGCTGTTTAAAAATAGCTTGCTGGGTGTGAGGGCAATATGTCTGTAACATGTCACCCCAGTGATCACCAGCATTGATTCAGCTCATCTGGCTGGCTAGGCAGATGTCCCCTAGCTCCCTCCATGCTCCATGTGTGTCCCTCCCAAAGCTACATGCTCTGTTGAAGAAGACGACCAACCCTGATAGTGGAGGACTGTTCCTCAACCAACGGTATACGAGTAGCTGCGCTCCCCTGCTAGAACCTCCAAACAAGCTCTCAAAGTCCAAACATAGCTTGCTATCAGGGCCAGTGAGGTAGCTCAGTGGTACAGTGTCTGCCTGGCAAGCACAAGGCCCTGAGTTTCATTCCTGGTACCAAAAGAAATTAGCTTGCTGTTTATCTCAAATAATACAACTGCCTACATCTATCAGAACTAAAGAGAATTTTTTTGTTTTTCTTAGTATTTTAGGGAAGGGACTGCAGGGTGTTCAGGGTCTCACTATTAGCCTGGAGGCATAGTGATCTGCCTGTTTATAGCCTCCCAAGAGCTGGGATTACAGGCACGCACCACGCCCAGTCAAGAACTAAAGAGAACATAACTTATCTGTGAATTGTCCCACAAGGAGATTTTCAGCTTCTTTTTGGTACACAGTCTTTGTAAAATTATGACGTAAATTATATAGTTAAATTAAAGCGAAGATGTAATAGTGTTTGTAACAGAATCTTTCATAAATTCTTTTTCTTTTAACTTCAGATTTACCTTTTATTTCTGATTCTGCAAAAAATAGGGATGAAACATTAAGTATTCTTTCATTGCCAGGTAACATGAGGTGGCTTTGTAAGGAGAAGACATTGTTGCAGAAAGGATTCTCTTTCTGGTTCTAAAGCACAATGGAATCCCTTCCCAGGCTCCTGAGTATCTGGCCCCACTACCCAGATGCTGCAGTACAGGACAGCTAGAAGCAGTCAGAGTCAGAAACTTGACAGAAATGTGCTTACACAGGCTTGTAGCAGGGCGCCTGTACCCAGGTAAGGCCATGTTCACAGTTTCTGGTACCACACAAGACAGACTTCCAGCAATTGCCAGAGGTCAGATTTCCAGGAATCTCTGCCAACGTGGCACCACTGTGACTTCTTTACTGTCCAGTCATAATTGCTTTCTGTCCAGCATAGGAACAAACTCAGCTTACAGAGGAAAGGCTCTTATGTAACTGCTTTACCTCAAGCCAAAGTGTAGTGGCTCCTCAAATATGCCACTGTGTATTTCTGCATATCATACACTAGACACTGCTGTTTTATAAATATACATATAGTTACTAATTTTACATTAAAATATTATTCAAATTACTTTGTTTTTTGTTTGTTTTTTTAAAAGAATTATTTATTTTATTCATTTTTTTTTCTTGTTTCAGAACTTTTGTTTGTTTATTCACTCAGTTTTATGGCTGGCTCAGCCTGCCCCAAGGGCAGGGCTGGCGCAGCATGTGGTGCCGGGGTTCGAACCACAGTCCCCGGAGCCACACAAGCTTTCCCAAGCAGGCGCTTTAGACTACTGAGCCATTCCGCCGGGCCCTCAAATTAGTTTGATTTCTAACACTTCATTTCAAAAAGTACTATTTTTGTAGTTTAAAGCTATGCTAAATGAAAAAAAAAATAAATACTTGAGAATTTTGGAGAAAGGAAGGAGTATCTGGTTAAATCAAAAAGTGAGACTAAAAAAAAAAGTGAAGTAATATTAGTGTGCAAAAAAAAAAAAAAATACCACATAGTTTTACAGGATTGGTTGAATGTTTAAATGAACCATCAGAATTTTAAAAGAAGCACAGTCAACTTTAAGATTTATAGTGATCAGGGGTGTCCAGAACAGGCTAAGTATCAAAAATTACACAAATCAAGTTATCAGAATCTAATGGGCTGAACTGAATCAAGTATAAAAGTCTGGCTTTTTTGAGGTCTCCTGTATTTCCAACAACACAATGATTCATATAAAATAGGCCAAGGTTGTCATCTTAGATAAAAATCTAAAATTCATATTCTGTCTTCCTAATTAGGAGTTGAAACTAGAGGGTTGAAATATATATTTGTAGCCTTCCTTTGGGCTTCATCTTTGTTATTCATTTAATTCATTTGAAACAATTTCTAAAAGTATTTTTATATTGGTTAAAGGTTGTACATAAGAACAAAAGCTATTCTGACCTATTTATTGATTATTACTCTGTCTTATGTTAAGAGTGAATTCCATGCAGCAAAAAAGCATTCCTGGTAAATCAAATCACTTTAAAAGATTCCATGCATTTAAATGATCTCTAAAAGGGAGGACAAGAATATTTTAGAATTTTAGGGATATTGGTAAGGTTCAGAAATGATATTTCATCAACTATGTCCTTATTCTGGAGGTGAAAAGAAATTTATTCTTGAATATTTATAGTAACTACTAAGTATTTTTGCATATATATATATATATATATATATATATATATATATATATATATATATCTTAGAGCTATGTACATTGTCTGCCCTCAGATTCCTACTATAGCTTTTTTTTTTTAAATGGCTTAATTTTTGAGTGACCTTTTATACATAATTTATAGTTTTTACTCCCTCTCATGGTTTTGACACATTAAAAACTAGGGTATGATTCAACTGGCTGCTGTGCATTTATCTTCTGAAGTATCATTCCCAAGTACAATTATGTTTATATTTATCAAATATGAAATTGTGAAATATTATTTAGAATTTTACATAAGTATAAATGTGGCAAGCTAAGAGTATATTCCAAAATAACTTCTCATAATAAACTCTTGATAAAATGGCTTTCATCAGTCTTATCCAATTTTTTTTTTTTCTTTTTTTTTTGTGGCTGGCTCAGCCAACCTTGTGGGTGGGGCTGGCATGGCCTATGGTGTCAGCGATCGAACAGTGATCCCTGCATTGCCTAAGCTTACCAAAACAAGTACTTTGAACTGCTGAGCTAAATCACTGGCCACAGTCTTATTCCATTTTGATGTGATCACCATATATTAAATTTGAAAACTAAACTGTTAGTATATGTATATTACATATAGCATTTTTCAGTAAAACAATTTGCATAAGATAAAGAGAAAAAAAATGAGAATGCAAACTACATAAGTATATAATAAACTTTAAAAAAACAGAGAAACTAAAATACAAAATTTGAACAAATAAAATAATCATAATATTTATTAAGCACTGCTTTCTTCCAGGCATTTATTTGATTTGAATTACAAAAGTTTACACGTTTTGGGAATTTTTGATACTTGTTCCCTTTTTTTTAGATTGAACTAACTTTATATTTAAAATGTGTCAACCTACAAAATATGTAGTAAATATTGATAACAATCTGGCTGGATGTGGAGGCTCACACTTGGGAAAGTTGAGGCAGGAGGCTTGGAGCCTTGAGCCCAGCCTCGGGGATGTAAAAGCAAGAAAAAGGTCTTAAGATATAGCTTGGTAAGAAGGGCCTGGGATCAATCCCCAGTATTGAAAAAAACTGGGTCTGATTAAGCTAGTCCTTATTATCAGAGAGTGGATGGGATAAAGATAATTTTTATCTTAAAAATATAAATATAATTCAAAATGAAAAAAATAGAAAATGGAAATAAAAACATAAAATTATAAATAGTTTGTATTTCTAAAGGAAACCTCTAGACAGAACCAGTAATATAGAGCAATGTAAAAAGCCACTGGGAGACTTCTGAGAGGCTAAGTAGCACAAGTTGATGGCTTCCTATCTCAGTCAAGGGACCTGGTCACAGACCAGGCTAGGTCTCCACTGATGGCCTGGACCCAGTGCTGGTATAGTGCTGCCCTAGCATTCTTGACCCTAAGTTGAAATGCATGACATAGTTTGACATATATAACATAAAGGGAATGATCAATGAATATTGTGAGTAACTACATAAACAAATGCATAAAAGCTCTAATAGAAGCTAAGATAATACAAATAATAAAGCATAATGGAAGTTATCTGTTGTGGTTAACTTTTCTGTTGTTGCTGGAACAAAATATCTGATACCCAAAATTAAGGAGGACAGGTTTATTTAGCTTACAGATAGTGGAGGTTGCAGTCCATACTTGGCTGGCTCCAAGGCAGAGTGGCACATGGCAGAGCACAGCTGTTCATGGCAGTGGAAAACAGCCAAGAGCAAAAGGAAGAGAGGCGGCTGTCGCACCCAGAAAGCCTCTTTTCCTCTGCACATTATATTCAGGCTACCCACCCCAGGGTGGGTGTAGCAGTCAGACCCCTTATCACAGCATTGGACCATGAATTAATCACAAATGCTAGAAGCCTGCCCCAATGACTGCATGAGACTTTCAGAGGACAACTAGACACGAACTATAACAATGTACTATAAATATGTGAATACGTTACAAAAGGAAAAGATACCCTATTATAGACAACTGAATCTAAGTGAAAATTGATTCATGATATTATCTCACAGAACTTTTTCATTAAAATATAAATATGTCACAATAAAAAAGTTCTCAAAAATATTTTTTTTTTTTTTTTTTTTTTGTCTTTTTGAGACAAGGTCTCACTATGCAGTTCAAGCTGGCCTTGAACTCACTTTTGTAGCCCAGGCTGGTCTTGAACTCCACTGATCCTCCTGCCTCAGCCTCCCAAGTGCTGGGATTACAGGTGTGCGCCACCACACCTGGCTCAAAAAGATTTTTATCATGACAAGATATTACCTAGTTTAATGATAATATTTCAGGATTAAAAATTCCTTTTCCATACCACTTAAGAAGTCAAAGATAATTATGTACATAAGATAGAAAATAATCAAGACTTTTTTTTTTTTTTTTTTTTTTTTTTTTTTTTTTTTTTGTCTTTTTGAGACAGGGTCTCTTTATGTACTTGAGACTGGCCTTGAGCTTACTTTTGTAGCTCAGGCTGGTGTCTCGAACTCGCACCAATCCTCCTACCTCAGCCTCCGGAGTGCTGGGATTACAGGGGTGCGCCACCATGCCCGGCCTTTTAATCAAGACATTTAAAATGCCAAAATTCACTTCTCTGTTAATAATGTGAAAAAAAATTAGTGTAAAAATTCTCCTCCAAGTTCAGTAAGCAGATTTAATGAGGGTAGATGTTCTAAGCTTTTACATCAGTGCCCTAATTCTCCATTTTGAAGTGAATGAAGCACTTTTCAGTATGAAGTTCACAGTTTATATATTGTCTATAACTATTTTTTTAGGTGAAAAACAATAAAAACAATGATATGGAATTTCAAAACATGGTAATAGGAAATTAATAATGGTTGTTCATTTTGACTGTTTGGGATCAATAATGGTCCTAAATAATATCTATTCAGCATCATGTGTGGTGGCTTAAAATATATGCAAAGAAAATAACAGTGTCAACTTCATGCCATCGTTTGAGTCCTTGTCTGACTCAATGTCATCAGAAAACTTACTGTCCTTATATTTGAAATTGAACAAATGTGAGGCGTGTATTTTTCAATTGGGCTTAATACCCAGTATAACAAGAAACAAGCAAAATGTGTAATGCCTACCAATTTTAGAGTTTTTCACATTATTAGGCAAGCTATGCTTACATTGTAAATATTCTTTATTTTATTGCTTAATATATTTCATTCATTGAGCCAATACTTTAAAAGCTTATGTGCCAGATATTATGATCAAAGGATAATTTTTGAGTCAAATCTAACATTCAGACCATTTCCTAAATAATGTTTAATAAAAGTCATACCTATATATTTAAATATTGTCTACAATTGCTTCCAAGTTTCAATACATAAACTTTATGAATTGCCATAGATGTAAATATTGATTATCTAGTCTTTATAGAGAAGTTTTCTCAGCTGTTGTTTCGTAAAGATTCATTTGCTTCATTTGCGGTATGGAGCAAATGAAATCTGCTTGGTAGCACCTAAATGTGAGGTGGCATGGAGGAATTTTAACACTAAGCACATACATATTAAATTTCATTATGTTTACAAGATGATGGATGTAATGTGGAAGAAGCAAGGTAGGGGACAAAACATAAGATGGGGAAGGAAAGTGCTAACCATGCTGTTTATTGGGCTCAGGAGATAGCTCAGCACCGTAAGTTCCTGCCTAGCAAGTGCTTGCAAGGTCCTAAGTGCAAATCCCACTCCCGCCCCCCCCCCAAAAAAAAGCTGTATATGCCTGAAAAAGTAGTTAAGGCAAAGACTCTTCCAGAACAGAATAGTCTTATTGTTCAAGAAAAAATACGGAGGTTCACTGAGATGGAATGAGTCAAGGGGACAGGAGTTACGACAGTGACGGTTGTCTTCATTTCTCATTGACTCCAGCATGTACTCTTAGAACTTGCTGCAGAAATGTGACTCAGTGCCCCGGGCACAGCAATTACTTTTTATCACATAGGATTAAATATATAATTTAAGAACCTAAAGGAGATTGTTATACTGTAATATCTAGTTGGCACACATATATCTGTGCACTCTCTAAATGTATGTAGTTCATATACATTTAACTGAAGAGATTTAGTGCGTGTTGTGCAATATTGTCTCAGAAAACAACTGATGTTTCTAATACAGTTATGTGGTCTCATTATGTGAAATTTCACGATTTTAAATTTCACGAAAAAGGTTTGGCTAAGCTACAAGTAATGAAAAACATATGAGAATAAAGTTCATATTGTTGACTTCAAATTTTATGACACTAAGCAGGGTTATAGAATCATATTCAATGGGTAAATTTTTCTCATGATAATAATTACAGAGCAAAGAGCTTAGTAAAGTTGATTATATCTACAGAGGAAAATAATTGATACTTTATTATATTAGATTCATAATGACAAAGCTTTTAGAAGATTTCTCTCCAAGACATCTTGTACCAAATCCAGCAAAAGCTATATATTTAAAAGTAGGTATAAGAGAAGGACTTACTGTTACAACTGATAAAATATGCGGGCAGTTCTATAATACCTTATTAAAACTATGATGATATAGAAAATATTTTGATACTGAAAACCGAAAAATGGCTCATTAAGACTAACTCACATTATTCGATTTTAAAATATTCTGAAATAGCAAATGAAAAATGATCAAAAACTCAGAATATGAGTGCATGTTAATCATTCTTAGCATTTGTATAGCACTTTGAACTGTTTTAGGAAAATTTATTACCTAGCTAGGCCTAGTTTATTACCACAGAGCTTAGCTTTAATACAGAAGATCCAAAATACTTGAAAACCTATAAGAAATTGATTTCTTCCAAGTGGAGAGGTACTACCTCGGTACGAACAGACACATTGTTACACCAACTTTCTTTAATTGACTCTTTTAGTCCATCACAGATGTATCATGATGGGTTGGGGAGGTGAGTTCACATGGCAGGAAAAGAAGGAAAGAATAGGGAGAGACAAGCTTAGTTTTGTGCAGAAGAGTACAAGTACTGTCCAGGGCCAAGCCATTCACATGAGGTCTACACAGGACCACCATGAATCCCTCCCCAAGGGTGGTCAAAACCCTGCCTGTGTTCCCTCTCTCAGCATTCTCTCTACTTTCCAGTACTTTCCACTGGGGACCAGGCTGATAGCACAGGAGCCTTGGGAGGCACACTTAAACTCTATCTCCAGCCCCTGCATTCATCTCATCCCTGAAAGAGTCTATCATGGCAGTAGAAGCAATGGGAAAGTTATAGAAGTAACTAAAGAAAGTATAACCTTTAAGCACACAAAATGAATAAAACAATTACTCTATTGCTTGTTCCTGATAGAGAAAATAAATATAATTACTTTATTTTAATAAACATGAATTTTAAACACTATGACATAATACTTGTGCTTTCAAAATCATTTCAATGTGTTTTAAATAAATTTGTAAGGGCAATGTGCTGTACTAACAGGTTAGTTCAGTAAAGGCTGGTGGGGTGGGGTTCTTCACTTTTACTGGGAATTCACAAATCCTAATTACAAATTTTTGATCTGAAAAAAGAAATTCTTAAATAGGCCAATATTTACAATAATAATAATAATATACATTAAATACAGAAATTTCTCTGTGTGAATCCTGTTCAAACCCTCATTTATTGGTCAACACACAATAAGTAATGGGCAAGAGAAACCATATTGTATATAAGTTTGCATCAATATTCTAATTAAAAGTTTGCATCAGTCAGGTATGGTGGCATAATCCTGTAATCTCAGCACTCTAAAAGATTGAGGCAGGAGTATTTCAAGTTCATTCCCAACCTGGGCAACCAAGAGATTTCAAAGAGACTTTGGCTCAACATAAAAAATAAAGGTTGGAGATATAGCTCAGTTTGATGGTCCTAAACAAAAATTTTAAAGAATTTTCATTACTGTTAAAAATTAGGGAGAAACATGTCCATTTTCAAACTGTCCAGACAACCTTCATAGTAATCTCAGTGTGACAGAATTCAGTCCAACCTGTAAAATGCTACAGAGTAGTAAGAAGCTCAGGCAAAGGAGAGAACTGTGAGGATAACTAGTAATTCTAACACAAAATGAATCCTGGACAGTCAAGTGTCAAGAGACACATGCAAACTACTTTCCTTCATATTAAGTATTGATGAGAATATCTGTTTTCCACCAACCTTAAAGAGATTTGCTTCTTGTTGTTTGAGTAAGGAGTTATCTGAGTCATAAACACATATTCCAAAAATAAAGTATATTTTTGAAAAGATATATGCCTTCCTCAAGTTTCCTTCAAGTTAAGTTAAATAAGTGTTAGACTGATTTATCTGCCAAAGAGGAGAGAAACCCTGATGTGGTGACAATTTATTCTATAGGCTGACTCAGTACCTCTAGGATACGGATGACACTTCACAAGGACATGTGGGCATTGGGGAATTTTAGGGGAGGAAGGAATCTTAGGTAATCTTCTTATGTTAGGTGACTCATATGCAACAGCACAGTCTCTATTTGTCATCTTTATAAGATTGTTTAAGGAGTCGAAAATCTTTTTCTACTCTTTTATTAACCCAAATGACATTTTATCAACTTGAAAAATAATTTACTCTTTGATGAGTAATGCCACAAATGCCAGAGAAATTCACAATGACTTATAGACAGGATTGTGACTATTAAGGAAAAATCAATGGGAACACTACACCTTTCATAGATAACAGTGCAATACAATGTTGTCCCTTGGTTGATTTGCTTTTAGCTATGCACACAGCTACTGTTGTTAGTGAAGACATAAAATACACAAACTATGAAATGGATTCAATACTGACTTTTTAACTTGTATTTTAAGACTCAAAAAAACTTTACTGCCAAATCACTGAATGGCAGGGCTGTCTATTTCAGTTCATCAGATGGTTGGTGGGAGGAGGTAATTGCAGTGCTGGAAAACTGTGACACCTCCAGGCTAGACATCGCAGAAAAATCATCATATGGTTCTTCAAGGATTTCAGTACCAAGCACTTCATAAATAGTACAGCCACCAATTAATTTTACTAGAATGAAACTTACAGATTTCCCATGGTGAAATTAATGTCAAAAGTCAACTATCTTGTAATATAAAGTAGCTATTTTGCCTTCTTTTCTAATTCTAAAGTAAGATACCACCTTTCTTCTCATTCTTCTCCATAAACACACATTTTATAACAGATAGTGGTGGAACCAATTTAAATTGTTTTAACAAAACAATGTATTCTCCTTATCTACTAAGTAAACAATGTTGCTCATTTTAATAGTACATTTAATACAATAATAAATTTCAAATTAGTCCACCAGCAGATCAAACGATGTCTTCAAAAATGTCATTATATCCTGTATCATATATAGCATATAATATATGATGTTGCCTTCATTACATTTTATAATCATATTATTATATCAACTACTAATTAACTTGAATCTAACCAATTAAGTCAGATATTGGATTATTGGTTAATAACTATAAAAGTTTCCTTTCCCGTAACTATCTTAGGTTTAAACATGTCCATGAATTTCCATTCATTTGGGAAATGAGAAGATGCCCACTCCTTGCTCTGTCCTCTTTGCTGACGTTTCACCAACTGAGAAATATCAGACATAATTGGTGATATACACAAAAAGCATGAACTATGGAGACATAAGCTTTTTTAATAGACTTTCTTCTGTGGTAAGCTGAAGTATAGATGGAGACTTCTATCCTCTCCTCTTCCTTATAAACACTCCAGGACCAGCACATAGAGCCAGCTTTCTTGGAGGAAGTCATCTTTCTTTCAGGTCTCACTTTTGGGTTTTGAGTGGTAGAGCACAGCAGTGAGTCTATGGCAAGCTGAATAAGCAGACAGTCTACAGATGCATGGTTATCCGGGCACAGGTTGACGACAGTCACATATTGACTTCTTAACTGCTGGACTACTAGCAATGAAGTCTGCAGCTAAATGAAAACTTCTCTTACATTTGTTGGCTTACTTATTGTCTGCTTAAGCAAGTCTATATTCATCAAACATATTCATGTTTGATGAAGTGAACTTTTTAGGTATATGATAGGCTTATCTGAGAAATTTGTATGTTAAGTTAATTGCAAACGTGCTGATTGTAGATGTAAAATTTAGATCGCAGGCTTTTTTCTTATAATATATTAGCATATTCAAGTAGCAATAAAGAAGAAGTGAACTGAAAATGATAAAGTGACTACTATAAATTAAATATAAATATGTATTTCATGATAGAAAATAGTTCTGTTGAATTTTCATATTTTAATAATCTGTCTTAATATTGTACAAATGAATTAAAGTGTATAAATGAAAAATTTCAAAAGGATTACAAGAATGAAATTAATAGTGTTAGTTCCATTCTAATAATAAAAAAATCCATGCATACCCTCTTACATAGAAAAACTGCAGATATTTTTAATTTCTTTTTTTCTTTTTCTTTTTTAATGGCCAGCTCAATCTGTCTGTGGGACTGGCACAGCATATGGTACCAGGGATCGAACTGCAGTCCCTGCGGTTGCCTAAGCTTATCTAAACAGGCACTTTAGACCGCTAAGCCATCTTGCCAGCCCCCATATTTTTAATTTTAAAAATATCTTTATACCATTGTTTTCATATACATAATATAAACATACATAAATATATGAAGAAGCAAATGTAAATGTATATGTTGTGTATGTTAAATATAATATTACGACATTATAGTTTAGAAATCTTTCTTTAAAGTTTGGTAGACTACAGAGGTTTTTATTTTATTTTCTAAATTAGTTAAATGAATGAGTAAATAAGCCTACTGATTGTTCATTAGAAAATTGGAATTATTACTACATTATAGTTTAGAAATCTCTCTTTAAATTTTGGTAGACTATACACATGAGGTTTTTGTTTTATTCTCTAAATTAAATGAATGAGTAAATAAGAAAGCCTACTGATTGTTCGTTAGAAAATTGGAATTATACAAAATATTTTAATAAATTTCTCCATGCCTTGCAAAAATTCTAAAAGGTAAGCACTAAACATTTTTATCTGGCATTTATCCTCACATACATATTCTTTCAACTTTAAATTTATTTCTATATTATTTCATTTTTAGTCACAATCACAACTATGACTCTTTTATCATAGAATTTTAAAAAATCTATGCTGTACTTTCTGCCGAGGTTCAGACAAATTTCAGACAACCAAAATTCGAATCTAAAAACATGTTACCTGCATGACTCAATGATATTGATTTACAAATACAGGTTTTTTTTTAAAAAAAATTTTGATTTCATATCAAAATACATCTTAATGTTACAATGATTTTTATATTTTAGGACAACTGAAGGTAGATACATTTTGTGTCCACCATAATAGTACTTGGTTTTGTCCTCCACGGGGTCCCACGTGTGGTTCTGTTTGGAAATGTGGAACCTGTGAGAGCTGGAGCCTCCTGGGGGTCATGAAGTCACGGGGAGCATGCCCTCAAAAGGCACCAGCTCTCATGGGACTCTGGCTCTTTCTGGGGAATGAGCTACATAAAACCACATTCCCATCTTTTGCATTCTCACCACTGTGATGCAGTCCTTTCTGAGGTTCTTCCCAGAAGTGAGCTAATGCCACTGCCACATCCTGAGCTTCTAAGATAGGTGTTCGGCCTCTTTTCTTTACATATTACCTGCCTTCACGCATTTTGTTATAGCCACAGAAAACAGGATAAAGTAAAACAGTGTAAAATCTTATATTATCCAGCTTCACAACTGGTCCTGCTTATGTCACTGTTACACAATTTTGCTGTGTAGGAGTTTCTTGTTTCTTATGAAGAACAAGAGCCAAGGGTTCTGGGTTCTGGGTTCTGACTTTCTAGACCAAGGAACTGAGCCTCATTTAGATTGTTTTCCTTTGGGTCAAATGAAAAGCTAGGGACATTTGACAAGGCCTATCAGGGTCATGTTATCTCTAAAGATTCTGATTATAGTGCTAAGATCTTAGTGATCCCATCCAGTATGGGCTCAGATCAGGGCTTCTTCTGTCCTAGGAGGAAATCCAAGGTATATGTTGTCGTTGTTCATTGTGTGCTGCTATAATAGAGCATCACAGGTGGCTAAATCACAAACAACAGTAGTTTCTTTGGCTCACTGTTCTAGATAGCAAGATCAAGGGATCCAGTCTGGTGAAGGTACTAGTGAAGCATACGACACGGGGAGAGCATCACATGGTTCGAAAGCTGGTGAGACAGAAGGAGAAGGCCAAACTCACTTCTATGGCAAAGCCATTATTCCAATACTGGTCATCCATTCCTGTGAGTACACACCACTTCTTCAAGGATCCCTTCAGAGCTCTTATATCAGGGATGAACTTCCTAAACATATGAACTTTGGGGGACACATCTGAATAATAAGAAATGAGCACAGACATCACTTGGTATATTTACTTCCTCTGCTATCCTTGACTCTAGTACTTGAAAATTGTCTACTTGTCTTATTTATCTACCAAAAATGCACAGGGAGTCGGAAAGGGCAAAGAAAAGAGGGCCAACAATGTAGCAAGGTTTGGAGAACAGGGAACAGAATGTGAGTCTGCTCACCCACCTAAGCTATGCACAGGCACTGTTTTGCAGTCTATGTATGACCTTTGAACTCCACCCATGCCTCAGAATGACTGATGCAGTGGTTATACTGATGAATGTGTTTTGTGAATATGATTATTATGTGTCTAGTCAACAATATCAGGGAGTTAAAATATCAAGGGGCAGGGACATAGATGAATAAAAACCTAACTTGTCAGCTTTATTATTATAGAATAATTTCTATACAAAAGGTCATGCAATTTGTAAATATGAAAAATATCAGAAATCTCAAGCCATATTAGAAGTCTAACTAATCTGAGAACATTAAGAAGGAGTCCAAAATGGAAATGTCTCCCCAAATCCTGAAATAATTGTAAGTCACACACAAGAGCGCAGTTTCAAAGGTAGAGTCTCTGTCATTATAGCCTAGACACAATTCAGTAGATTTTCTAGAAAATTAGATCATACACACAGTTATGTCCCAGACTATGTGCTACCTGTAATAAGGCAAACATTTAACAGTAACATGACTCGCTAAATTGCTGCAAAAGTGTCCCAGATGCCTTGCATAAAATTAAAACAATCTGATATCATCTATCTCACCTTGGCAAAATTAAAACTTGAGTCTGCTTGGATATGTCTCCCTGAGAAAATTGTTTTCCTAAGCTGTCATCTTTGATAAGAGTACCAGGTGCCACTGACAAAGTGTTGAATATTAGCAATGCTGTATGGAGAAAGAAAAGAGAATGTCTCACAACCAGATTTAAGTAAGAACATTCAAGGAAAAAATCCCTTTTGCATCAACACGGAGAGATTCAAAGTATATGGCTAAACTAAGGTTTTAGGCTTATAGGCAGCTCTCATGGCTTCAAGGTAAAGATTACTATACACTTTAATCAAAAACTTAATTGGAAGTGACAAATGTGTATAATATTATTCTGTTCTGTTCAAATGTGAAGCTGTTGACAATTGCATTAATTTGGGAAAAAGGTAAAAACAGAATACTAGAAGTTAGTAGATACATATGCAAAAAGATACTTAAAACTACAATTAATATTAGAAGCAATTGAGAGCTCACATCTCATATTTATTATAGGGACAGGATAATTCTTAAACTTGTTTTAGTGATCAACAACTGAAAAATATCCACTAATACTCATAGAAAAATTTTTTTTCTCTGTGCTATAATTAATCAAGTAATATTATTAGAAAATGTATTACAGGTATTAATTGAAGTACTAGCTAGTACCTTTCAGATTCTGGGGTACTGATACTAAAATTATTCTTGGAAATGCTGCATGAAATCCCAATGCCTTAGAAAAGATAATTGTTAACAAAAAAACATAAAAAAATTATTCACTTTGGAGCATGCCTCAAACAGTAATGACGAATTATTTCTTCCCTGTGAAACTAAAAATACAAATAGCCTTGAGATTTTCATCAAAGCTAAATGATAAAGCCAGGCCTGGTGGCACACACCTGTAATTCCAGCACTCAGGAGGCTGAGGCAGGAGGATTGGTGAGTTCGAGACCAGCCTGGGCTACAAAAGTGAGCTCAAGGCCAGCCTGAACTGCATAGCAAGACCCTGCCTCAAAAAGAAAAAAAAGAAGGTAAATGATAGTGAACTTATATGGACCTTTCTTTACTGTAAACACATAACAAAATTCATTTAAGAGTGCATTACACAATAAACTGAAGGGATTGTTTTATTTCAAGCAAAAAAGCTGTACCTTGGCCACTAGAAATATACTTGTTTCTTCTTTCATTGAATACTTAGGTATTGATAGGTCATGCTTTGGGGATGAGCTGGGAATGGACAAATGAAACACATTCACTGGATGCACAGAGACCTTCACATAAATCTGTTCTTGTCACCAAGAAAAAATCTGTATAAAGGCCATTAGGCATCTCTGTAATATCAGAGTCAAATTGACACTCAGCTTGTGTTAGAGAGAGGTACATTAGCCCTTTATATTATATGACAAGTGCTAAATAATGAAAATTTTATGGCCTTTAAAATTGAAATAATTGCACATCTTCCTTGTAGGTGAAATATGCACGGTGTAAGAAGTACTTAGCTTATTAGTATTTTGTTTTTTCCCATTTATCCATAAAGAATAATCTACACACAAGTAACCTTAAAATTTATCTGTGGAAAAATGCTGTGAACGCATATTTTCAAAACATACTGCGCCAATTTATAATAGCTCAATAAAATATCATAATTTTCATAATATTAACAAATTCCCTTTCTGTACCTGTCATTTATAGCTCTACATGAAGGCATGCAACTAAAATAAAATATTTATATTTATATTTATTTTTAGAGAAAGTCCTATATGGACAGTAAGATTAAAAAATAAAAATAAAATCACTGAGATTTCACTTTTGCCTCAAGAAAAGGGTTCAGTTAATAAAAGCTTGTTTTAATGGATAATAGAAAAACAAAATGTTACTAGCAAACATTTATAGTAAGCCAATGAATTAGGAAGAAATATTTAATATGTGATGCTTCTGAAAAAGCTTACTTCAGTAGTACTTTTGTAGTTAAGAGAATTTATTTAAAAAGTAATTGGGCATCTAGGATATATGTGGTATTAAATGAAGAAACAGCAGAGTATAAAATATGTAGTTGTCATTGGTATTTCAACAACATAAAAATATAAGAGTGATACTTGAATATATCTAAAGAATTAAATTGAAGAGGTAGGATAACTGATACTTTCCCTTGCTCTTTTGCTACTAAATAATTCTTAGCTAAAAAAGCATTTTAAAAATATTATCTCTCTGGGTGTGGTGGTACATCCCTATAATCCCACCACTTGGGAAGCTGAGGATCAGTTACAAGTTCCAGACCAGCCTGGCCCATAAAATTGAGCTCAAGACCAGCCTGAAGTGCATAGTAAGACCCTGTCTCAAAAGACAAAAATAAATAAAAAAATAATCTAAATAAATTTTATGGGCTGGCCAGATAGTCCAGCAAATTAAAGTGCCTGCTTAGGCAGATGCAGGGACCTGGGTTTGATCTCTGGTGGTGGTACAAGGCCAGTCCCCAGGGTTTGAGGCAATTGAGACTTGGCGGCACCTGTCTGTAATCCCAGAGCTTTACAGTCTGAAAAACAGAAAGGATCACTATAAGTCATCAATCTGTGTAGTGTGACCCTATAGATCATGTATTAAATACATTAAAATACAATAAAATAATAAATTTCACATAATATTTAATCAAGCATATATAGATATAGATATAGATATATAAATATAGATTTTTTTTTTTTTTTTTTTGGTGAGACTAGGGTTCAAACTCATGACCTTGCACTTGCCAGGCAGGCACTTGTGCCATGGAGCTATCTCCCCAGTCTCAAGCACATTTTGCTGAAAAATACTCTCCATTATAAAATGAAATAGGGAACATCCCTTAAGCAGCATTTGTTGTTGCTATAATGACAGTTTTATTGACGATGTTTCAAAGATAAAATAAAGTGTTATTCTTCCAACCTTAAGTTCAATTACATCAGATGGATGACATTAAACTTGCCAAGTGTCGGCCTTTTGCAACATATTGGAGATAGCTCAAACAAATTATGTAGCCCATCTTGAGCTGTATGGCAGACATATTGCCATCTTCCTAGTAGCTTATCTATTTTTGCTAAAATAAATATGCCTTTTGTGACAAAGTTTGGAAGTAGAAGATAATATATAGACACTCTTCCATGCAAAACTGTATAATGATAGTTTTCTTAAGTGACATACTAAGACAGGAATACAGTCTAATATCTCTGTATGTAAAATGGTAGAGAACTGTATACAGTGCTTATTATTTTTAATTAAAAGTGTCATATTGCTATGAAATGACAAGTCAAATATGTTTCAGGCTGGTCCCACTATACTCCCCCAGTCCTGCATTATGGAACTTGTTCTCATGAATCAGCAATGGGAGGGCTGGCGCACTTTGGAGCATCCCTCAGAATCCTGCTGCTGCTTAGCTGTTTCGGAAGTTCATTGATTGTGCTGAACCTGTTTCCCTGTTGACAACACAATGAGAATGAGGATAGATAAACATAATGCACAGAGGCAGTGGAGCACTGGCTGAGTAAAGGAGCACAGAATCACCCAGACAAGGGCCAGCAGTGAGAGTGCATGGGGATCCATATCCATCAGACTGGTGTCAGGTGAGTTGTTTTCTTCAGTATCAGTTACTAAAATTCACAAGTCATCTTCATACTGACTTAGCCTAGCTACCAACTAGTTTCTTTATAGTGTAAGGATAATTCACAGAAGGTATCAAGCTGAAAGAAATGGGGGGTTGGGAACAACCACAGACACCGGAAGCCTTCAAGTACAGAGTTAAGTTCCTCCTGGTTGGCTAGCTAATAAGCCAACAACTTCAGGATGTACTAGTGGCTGCAAAACTAGTAAAACGGAATTTGGCACTGAATTATAAGACTTTTAAGAATCTCTCATGACAAAGGAATCAAGTTGTATGAGGCTCAATAACTCAGAAATGTCCTGTCCATAAACACCAGATTAACACATGACTATTCCTTGTTTCTCTAAGCCTGATACCAAAGTCTGTATTGAATATGTCATGTAATTTACTGAACCATGCTGAAAGAAAATCATTTGTATGGATATTCTTCACACAATAATATAGTTAAAAAAAAAAAGCACTGTTGCATTTTTGAGGACTATCACTAGATCATTTCATGCCAGAATGCGTCTTATAAAGAGAAATTTCAAATTATATCATTTGACAGATTATTTTCCTGATAAACAAGAAGCAAATGACCATGAAATATTAAATATTTGAAAAAAAAAATCAACCATTTTGTAGAATATTGTACTTTCAGGTTTTCTAATTTCTAGAAATTTTTTTTGAAGGAAAAGTTTATTTGACTCACAGTTTACAGTGGTTTCAGTCCATAATTTGCTGATTCCAAGGTAACACAGCAGAGGAGAAACTGTTCATAGTGAGCAGAAGGTAGCAAAAAATGCAAGGGTCCTAGGGCAGCGGTTCTCAACCTGTGGTTCACAACTCCTGCGGGGGTCGAACAACCAAAACACAGGGGTCGCCTAAAGCCATTCCTAATCACAACTGTAGCAAAATTATAGTTTTGAAGTAGCTACCAAAATTATTTTTTGGTTTGGGGTCACCGCAACATGAGGAACTGTATTGCAGGGTCACGGCATTAGAAAGGTTGAGAACCACTGACCTAGAGTGTTTTAGATTGCAATCACCTCTGTGTAACTCTATAGTTTCTCTTCAGGAGGGGTCTATGACTTGTTTTGTAGTTCTTATGAAACTCTGTCAAGGTCTGTATCACTACTGATGGTGATCATTCTACATTAAGGTCCCTATCTTCATATTCATTACCTAGCTTGTTTGCTTTCAACAATTTCCTCAAGAAAATTGTATACTCAAACTTATAACCATTGTTTTTCCTGTCCTTTCTATTTTTCGTTTTCCAATTATACCACTTAATTGACATTTGTTATAGTTTATGTCTAGTTGTCCCCCCAAAGCCTCATGTAGTCACTGGGCAGGGATTTCTAGAGTTTGAGATTTGATCCATGATCCCTGGGATTATGGGTTTTATAGTACTGATGGGATTATGGGTTGAAGTACTTCTGGGATTATGGGTGTAGCCCAAGGTGGGGGCTAAGGCAGAGAGCCTGAATGTAACATAAAAAGAGACAGAGAGACAGACTGGAGCTATTGCTCTCTGCTGCCCCGTTTGGTTGGCTACTTCTGCCACCATTTTGTTGCTGTTCTGCCACCATGAACTGGATGCTCTTTGCTCTGTTCCATTCAGCCTTGGGCCAGCTGAATATGGACTGAAATCTCCACAAACTGTGAGCTAAATAAACCTTTCCTTCCTTCATCTTGAGTGTCTGGTATCTGTCCCAGCAGCAAGTAAAAAGTAACTAAGACAACATTAGATTGCCATGTTCTACAAAGGTTACTTTTACAAATATAAGGCAAGAATGCTCATGTAAATTTAATTAATTTTTGAAATACTAGCTATCTATTTTGCTAATTAACTGAACCTAAAAGGATGACAAATGTGTCTTATTGATGACACTGATAAAAGTTCTACAACATGTGGTACATGTTTTCAAGGTAAATCCTGAGGGGATTTGACTGATCTTGTCAGATACAAAAGTTACATTTTTTGTTAGGTAGGTCTTACTTTATCTTGGTCTTAATGATCCAGCAGGAAAGTCTAACCACAAGGTATTAAAAAGTAAAGCCATATTAATGTGCTGAGCTATAAAAGGCTCAAGCCAACAGCTTCCAATAATGCCAGTTCTGCTAATAACCCACTATTATTACGGATTATTGGACTATATATACAGGTACTTATATATATACAGTTACTTTCTTTTAGTTCAGTGAAAATAAAGATTTGTACTAGTGTTTAGGAAAGATATCATGTCTGCAACTTATATCTGAACAACTACTATGAAGACAACAATATGTAATGTATAAATTATTGTAACTGTCCTATTAACCAGTTTTGAAGCTGTCTTGTTATTTCCATCTCATTAAAATTAATAAAATTAAAAAATAAAAGAACTTATTAAACAGACAGAAGCCAAATAAAGATATAGTCACATTTAAGTGTGGGGAGGCAACACAGGAAAGATGCCAAAGTTGAAATGTCTCAGTAGGAATTAAACTGATCAGGCTTTGTATATTTTGGGGTACCCTGTAACAGAAAATAAAATAGTACTACAAAAGCTTAATCAAGCAGTGGTGAAATGAGACAGGATTTCAAGTGTACTTATTCTTCTTTTATTTGTTTAAAGGGTGAAATATTTGTTTATCAAAAATACATAAATTGCTGTTGACTGCTGAGTGTAAAAGCTTTTCCTTTAAACAATGGCCTCGACCAAAAATAGGATGGTAAGGCAGGACTACTCATGATGTGAAATATAGACATAGATGTACATATGATATAGACATACATATATATGTACATCTACATATGCATATAGTGTTATGCATGTTAGAAAAATGTTGACATCATTAAAAACGTCTGATTTCCTAGCTGAAGCATTTCCCTCATGTGGTGTTCTAAATACTTACAGAGAGCCCTTATGATTCAGTGGATGCAGAAATTTTCTGTGAATTTCCCCTTTCTTCTTAGAGATAGGTCCTCCCAAGTTAAGTGAATTGTAACCACTGCCTGGCCTGAGAGTTTTATCAAATAAGGAAGATGAACTATCACAGGAGAGCCAAAAAGAAGCACCACACTAAAAGCTTCGCTTTTATTTCTTTTCACAAGGGCCCTTCCCTCAAAATCATTTAGTATTTCCCAAGTTGCACATGCCCTCCTTTATCTATTTCTGTTGGTGAAGATATTTAGATTTCTTCTCTTTGATCTAAGAGAAGGTAGTTGTATACGTAGTCAAATGTTCCATAATTGCAGTGTGTTACTGGAGAAAATAGCAATGTTGGAAGCTGTTGTTTGGAGCCTTTTATAACTCAGCACACTGAACTACTCTTAAGTTTTATGCGTCATGTTTAAGCTTTTCTGCTGGGTGGTCAAGGGCAAGTTAAAGCAAGACCTGTATAACAAAACATGTATTTTTGTACCTCTCAAGGTCAGTCAAATCCCCTCAGGATTTACTTTGGAAGCATGTACAGTGCTTTGTAGAACTGTTGTCAGTGTCAGCCATCTGAATGAGTCACAGCCATTGCTTGACCAGTTTGCTCTCTATGAAAGCCCAAGAGAATGTTCTCTCTCCAAGTAACTCTCCTTAGGCAGACTATTTATCTTCAGTCCCTTTCCTCTGTGCTTCCTTAATCTTTTTGAACAGAAAATTTGGGAAACCACTGAGTTAAAGGATGTTACAGCACAGCTTCTGTTCTGTCCTGAGTCCTCACTGACCTTGAGGGGCTCCATGACCATCTTTACAAGTACTTTTTTTAAAATCTTATTTTATTTTATTTTTTTTTCTTGTTTCACAACTTTTATTTGTTTGTTTGTTTATTTTTATGGCCAGCTCAGCCTGCCCTGAGGGCAGGGCTCATGCAGCGTGTGGTGCCAGGGATCGAACAGTGGTCCTTGCAGCCGCCTAAGCTTTCCTAAGTAGGCGCTTTAGACCACTGAACCATCCTGCTGGGCCCTTTTACAAGTACTTTTTAAAAGTGGGCCAAATTTACCATGATTAACTTGGATGGAAGCCACATTCATGGAGCAAGACTTGGTAACAAAAGCTTTATTCCACGAGTCAGTGATGTCTTCTACAGCTTCTGATGAAAGCGGTTATGTTTACCTCTAAGGTACGAGAGGTTTTTTTGGATGATCTCTTTAAAATAGGTTGTTCTGTTTGTTCTCATAGGACTTGATGCCTGACAACTGAACTCTTCTATTAATACCTGGCACTTGATAAGTAATTTATAAACATGACCTATGATTTTTATTATGAGGTTTATATGTAGGGAAAATGATTCGTGTTATCTTGATTTATACAGCTAATTTGACTCCTTCGTAATTTAGAAATCTGTTTGATGTAGGGAGGATAACATATTCAAGGAGCAAACACACACCAATTTGATCCCTAACTCCATCATTTATTGTGCAACAATGAAGAAATGTAATCTTTCTCAATTTCAGCTTTATTAGATGACCTGGGAGTAATAATACCTCTTAATCTGATTATAAAATTTAAACATTCATCAATCTAAAGTATTCAGGAGAATACTTACAAAGGACAGGTGTTTAGTAATTTATATCTATCAGTATTAAAATTACCTGCTGATGCCTGTC